>JAVMKO010000011.1:1720120-1944925 GCA_032164245.1 Sternotherus odoratus
TTATAAAAGGAAAAAGATTTAGGTGAGGGTTAAGAATGGTTAAAAGAAATCAATT
Source organism: Sternotherus odoratus (assembly GCA_032164245.1). Taxonomy (NCBI): domain Eukaryota; kingdom Metazoa; phylum Chordata; order Testudines; family Kinosternidae; genus Sternotherus; species Sternotherus odoratus. Next base: position 1,720,176 of record JAVMKO010000011.1, read on the forward strand.
ACACGCAGTAATGGCACATCTCTTAGCTCAGGCTTGCAGCAAAGGTAGAATAACTGCAGGTTCAAATCAAAGTCTTTGGATGCACCCCATTTAGGGGTGGGTCAGCACCTTAGTCCAGAGTTCCCAGAGTAGCAAAGTTCCATCCAAAGCTGGAAACAAGGCAGGCTGAAGTCTGGAGGTAAAGAGAAAATGGAGAATGCTTCTTCCAGCTTTTATAGACTCTCTCTTCTGGGCCAAGACCCTCCTCCTTCTTCCTCAGAGTCTGGTTGCAAAATGGAGGTTTACAGTCACAAGGTCCAATCACCAGATTCTCCAGGATTCAGTTTCTGACCAGGCAGTTTGACATTCCTAGAGCAGCTCGGGTGTGGACAGGCCTATACAAAGTCCATTGTGTGGTTGATGTCCCTTAATGGGCCATCAGGCAGCCCCAGCATGTCTGAGCCTTCACAGGAGCCAAGCCTAAGCTTGCATTACAGGCACCTTTAACTTTAGTTACAGAATAGATACACACATATGGAATAGATACACACATATGGAATAGATACACACATATGGAATAGATACACACATATGGAATAGATACATACATAAGACACCTGTTATGACCCCTTCACATAATATTTCGTGCACCCATTGATCTACACGGTACCAAACTATTTCAGTACCCTGACAGCCACTAACTGGTGTTGGTGTTTCAGTAGCAATTGGTTCCCTTACGGGGTGGAGTTGCTAGCCCCACGCCCTTAATGGTCCCTACTGGCCTTAAATGCTATGACAATGATAATGGAAGTTCCCAAGAATCATCATCTGGTGAGACTTCAGCATTCGCAACGAGGTGTCTCTCCTCTCTACCCCCGCCGCACTTGGAATCCTCCAGCAGTTTCCACCCTTCCCTGGGCCAGGCCTCTGACCTGAACTTGGATATAAGCTCATCAGGTTAGTTCCTGGCCTCAGGGTCCTCTCTGGGGACCCAAATCGTGATGGTGGTGGAATGTGCCTTCCTGTCCCGGGATGTGCGAGTGGGGGCTTGCAGTGAACTCAGCTGTTGCAATATAGCCTCACTTGGGGAGAAAGCGCCATTGGTTTCTGAATGCAGCAGCTGGTCTACTTCAGGCAGGCCGGCCTCGGAGAGTCTGTCGCTCCAGGCGACTGCGCAAAACCCTGGGAACGTTTCCAAATGCGGAGCTGTCCCAAGCGCCGGGAGGAGCCTGGTGCAGTGGCGCAGAAGGAAATCCAAGGCAGCCTCTGTGTGTAGAACATCGGCTAGTCCCTGGAGATGTGGATTGGATGCCTCAAACAGCCACACCTTTCGCAGAGGGATTTTCCCTCCCCTTTTAAGCTGCTCTCTGGAGACGTGAGGTGTGTGCGTGGGGGGGGGGGCGTAGTTCAGAAATGGGGGCATTCCCTTGTCTCTCTCACCTATTTAATTAATTGTATTTAACAAATGGCAAAACAGTTGCACAATTTCCCTCGCACCCTGGCTGCCAAGTCAGTCAGCAAGTTTTTTACAGCAGAGACTCTCCGTAACCGTGGAGATGCCCAGACTCCTGATCCCCCTCTCACCCTCTGTGAGAAAGCTGCGGGATGGGTAATCTTCTTGGAAGGACTTGTGTGCGGAGTGGGAGGCTCGGGGGAGACGTTATGAAATGCAGGCCCCAAGGCATTGTCAAAGGGGCTGTCGCAATTTCCTCTCACCTCACCAAACCCGGAGGAGTCTGAGCTGTTGGTAAACGTGGCTATTCCTGGGAGGAATCTGACCGCTTCCTGGCTTTGTGTCTTGGCTTTCAAATCTGGGAACTTCTGCTGGCGCTCGGTGGGGGCCAGCGCCCTCCTTCTCTGTTGTTGTAGGAGCCCCGTGTTGGCATCGTCCTTGTTGTCGCTGTCCCACCCACGACCCATCTCCTGTGCGAGCGGCCCTCTTTATGGGAAAGCAAGGGCTTTAGTCCTTTTCCCCAGGGGCTCCTGGGGCTGTCTACAGTCCATGGCAGTGGGTGCAGGGCTTGCCGGTGATGCCACGAAGCAAGGAATGTTGGGTAGACAAGAGGACGACCAATCCAGAGGACGAGCGGCCCCGTGGCGCTCTTGGACAGCGCTGATCGGACGGCAGCAACAAGAAGCTGCTAACGCAGAGGTGCTGCAGCCCTTGTAGGGAACTTGCTCCCCAAATCGGGAGCGGGGAACTGTGAATCTCCTTGTGTCCCCTGCAGAACTCTCTCGTCACATGGTCGTGGGCGCACACCGGTGACTCACTGCCCTGGAGCTACTCGCTGAAGGAGGACTGTTGCCAAGGCACTTTTTAAACTGTTGCTGTGCGAACACAGGTTTCTGATGGACAGGCAGCCAGGGATGTGCGTCTGCCTTCTCCCCTCCTGGCACAAATATCAGACGGTATCGAGACGGGGTGGGTCTGTCTGTGTCACAATGGTCTCTGTTGGGGTTATCAGCTAGGACACTGGGGAACTTGCATGTGACCGGAGGGCGAAGGAGCAGCTCTGTGGGTGTCATTGTACTCCAGGGATGCTGGAAGCTAGAAGGGAACGGTGCGATAAGAAGGCACTGCTGTCTCTTCAATCAGTCAGGGCAAACGCTCTGCCTGGTCGACCATGGGAGCGTTGTTTGGGAAACCCCATCAGCAGACGAGGGCAGGGGCAAGAGAAGGGAGCCTGGCTTCAAAGCGCGGATGCGCCAGCCTAGGTCTACTCGTGACAGCTTTCTTTGGGGTGTGCTGGAGTGTTGGACGCTCGTTTCTTCCTGTGCTGTAGCTCGGAGACAGCTGTGAAGTTCTGCAACACTTGACTCTCGCGGAGTGACCCGAACGCTTTCCACTGGACGTCTGCTCCTATGACGGCCAAGTTCTGCTGCCTCCCTTTCCGTCATAGTTCAGCGTGTCTCTCGCGCCCACCTCCCTCCTCTGCGCTCCGACCTGTTCTGAGAACACTAACCAGGATATTTCCCGCCGGGTCTGACGAGAGGCTGAGAAATTCTGTGCTGGAGAAGAGACACGGGTCTAACAAATGCCCCTCTGAACAGAGCCTGGGAGATCCTTGGTCGCTGGGAACTGTTCATTGGTTAGGTTGGCCTTCAGCTACCCTAAGTCTGTCTGTTGGCGTTGTGGCAGATTCTTACGCACGCTGAGTAGCACCTTACTCTGGAAGTAGTGCTACTGAAGTGCGTGAGACTGCTTGTGGAGTAAGGAATCAGAATCGGACCAATAGCAAGTAGATATGTAAGGGGTGTGTGTGTGTGTGTAAAAATAGGTCCAGCTATATTCACAAGTACAGCAGATATTTGGACTTTTTAAAAGGGCTTGCCCGTTAATACCTTCCCTTACCGAAATGTATTGTCCTGATATTTAACTGTTCTCTGTAACCGTTCCACATTCGGCTGGCTGGTTACGAATCTAGCAGAGGAGGATTTTATTTTTAAGTCAGCTCTGGTAGCCAAGTGAAAACAGATGGACTTTCCTTTGGAGCCCTCGCTGTTAGATTTCTCTAAATTAGACTGATCTGATGCCGACACCCTTCTGTTCATTAGCACCTCCCTCTGCTGCACTCACTGGCTCGCTCCTGCTGCTGACATGCACAATGTCATCTCCAGGTTTCACTAAAAATGTTTTCAAAGGAGTTCAAGTCAAGCTGCCTCTTTTGTTGCAGCATTAATTCAGGTCTTGTGGCCAGTGTACCAGTAACACGCAACATTCTGCTCTCGTTCAGCTGCCGGGAGGGAACCTGCAAAGCAGGAACTGCAGTGGCTAACTTAACAAGTTAAACATCACGTTTTATTTTGCACTTTGATAATTGCAAGTCTGGAGATGATTTGGTTTCACACTAGCTGTACATAAGAGCCAGGCAGACATGAACAGAGAGGAGGGGGTGGCAGAGTCGGACTGTTACATTCTAAATATGAGAATCCACCTGCTTACCGCAGCGTGGGTTTCTGGATAACTTGACTGACTTTTCTAGAGACAGGTGGGACAGGGGTGTGTTTGTGCGTAAAATGAATGGGAAGTTCCTGGCTGACTTGTTCTTTCCAGAAGCAGCTGTTGGTGTCATCCCGTAAAAGTCATAGAACCATAGAATCATACAATATCAGGACAGGACCTCAGGAGGTATCTAGTCCAACCCCCTGCTCAAAGCAGGACCAACCCCAACTAAATCATCCCAGCCAGGGCTTTGTCAAGCCGGGCCTTAAAAACCTCTAAGGAAGGAGATTCCACCACCTCCCTAGGTAACCCATTCCAGTGCTTCACCACCCTCCTAGTGAAATAGTTTTTCCTAATATGCAACCTAAACCTCCCCCTCTGCAACTTGAGACCATTACTCCTTGTTCTGTTATCTGCTACCACTGAGAGCAGTCTAGATCCATCCTCTTTAGAACCCCCTTTCAGGTAGTTGAAAGCAGTTATCAAATCTCCCCTCATTCTTCTCTTCTGTAGACTAAACAATCCCAGTTCCCTCAGCCTCTCCTCATAAGTCATGTGCTCCAGACCCTAATCATTTTTGTTGCCCTCCTCTGGACTCTTTCCAATTTTTCCACATCTTTCTTATAGTGTGGGCCCCAAAACTGGACACAGTACTCAAGATGAGGCCTCACCAATGTCGAATAGAGGGGAACAATAATGCTTCTACTTGTACAGCCCAAAATGCCATTAGTCTTCTTGGCAACAAGGGCACACTGTTGACTCATATCCAGCTTCTCGTCCACTGTCACCCCTGGGTCCTTTTCTGCAGAACTGCTACCTAGCCATTCGGTCCCTAGTCTGTAGCAGTGCATGGGATTCTTCTGTCCTAAGTGTAGGACTCTGCACTTGTCCTTGTTGAACCTCATCAGATTTCTTTTGGCCTAGTCCTCTACTTTGTCTAGGTCCCTCTGTATCCTATCCCTACCCTCCAGTGTATCTACCACTCCTCCCAGTTTAGTGTCATCTGCAAACTTGCTGAGGGTGCAGTCCACGCCATCCTCTGATCATTAATGAAGATATTGAATAAAACCGGCCCCGGGACCGACCCTTGGGGCACTCCGCTTGATACCGGCTGTCAACTAGACACGGAGCCATTGATTAGTACCTATTGAGCCCGATGATCCAGCCAGCTTTCTATCCACCTTATGGTCCATTCGTCCAGCCCATACGTCTTTAACTTGCTGGCTAGAATACTGTGGGAGACCGTATCAAAAGCTTTGATAAAGTCTTACCGCGTTGTGTCTTGTTTCAGGTTGCCTGGCTCTAAGAACTGCAGCCTTTCTGCGATGAATTCAAACTCTGCATTTGCAATGACACTTTATTGAATTTCTGGATTTTTTTCCCCTCCCATTCCTGTAAATTGCAGAAGCTGCAATGCCTTAATAGGATTATGCTATTTCTATGAACAGGATTCAGCCTGTCTGGTCTTACAGAGACACTGACGATCTCTTCTGTTTGAAAAGGTTCTTAGTTGGAGAAATCCTCAAGCAAAGAGAATGAAATAGGGAAGAAAAGACTTTCCTGTGCAATCACATTCATGTTCTCTATGTTTAGCGAGCGCTATCTGTGTGGGTAGACTGTCGCTCCTCACAATGTAGTCTCCTGTAGGCAACCCCGTTTTCTCCCCTTTCTGTCCTTCCCGTAGTTCTCTCCCCACAGCCATCCTTCTGGCTGAGGAGGGTAGGAACTGTTCCCTATGGACAGCATTTGTGTCACTTCCTAGAGAAGATGCCACCAAGGGGTGTGGCTCTTTCTTCCCACCAGGGAAACCTGATTAAGGATCTGGCTTCCTGGGTTCCAGCAAGAAGCTACCCCTGGTCCAACATCAGTGACTGCTAAGGTGTACATGTAGAATGTGTCCCATCCCTTCCCAGACCTAAAGTGTAGAACTGGGTGCAGAACATGATTTGGGCTCGACTTCCTTTAAAGGGACACGCTCGGCCGGGAAATCACATTCCTCTGGCAATTGTGAAGAGTCAGGAATCGGTTCCAGTCAGTGTGTAAGATCACAATCCTGGGAAGAAACTGGCAAAAAAGAGAAACAATTTTCAGCCCCTGTGCTGTGTGCGTGTGACGGCAGCTGGCGTACGGTCAGTTTCTCTGCTTCCACCCTGATTTCTCCGGGGAAGCAGGAAACCCCGATCAATGAGTTTGAAAGGAAGATGTTTCAAGGTCTTTTCAGGGGGCGCTGTTGAAGGGGGTTCTGCCAGCATTTGGAGTTGTTAAAACTGGCCCAGGGTTAGATCCACTGTCCACGCCATCCTCTGTGCCGCTCTAGCAATGTCAGAGAGCCCAGAGCTGGTTGGATCTTCCCAACGGGCATAGAACGAACCTAACCAGCTCCTAGATCACCTTGCTCGCCAAATGGTGCCCTGGACGTTACGGGGGGGAGGGGGGGCACATGACCAGATCCTCAGCGGGCTCCTTGGGACCTGTAAATAGAAAAAGAGGAAGGGGTGGGTGTCGCCGCTGTTCATAAGGGGCAGGAACCGTTCCTCGGCTTTGCACTGCGTACAGAGATTGAGGTGCTAGGTGGAGATGTCACCGACCTCAGACTGTCCAAGTTCTGAGTCCAGGTTTCACGTAAGTGCAAATCCAAGTGGTCAGTGAGGAGGGACAGCTGGAGCCTGATAACCCCTGATCTCTGGCTGAGACTCCACGCTGGAATGGGTTTCTTGGAGCAATAAAATGTCAGTGACAATCAAGGTTAAGAGTCTGTCATGGTTATTTCTAGTAAAAGTCACAGACGGGCCACGGGCAATGAACAGAAATTCATGGAAGCCTGTGACTGGTCTGTGACTTCTACTAAAAACAATGGGGGGAGACGGACAGCCCCAGAGTGCATGATCTCTGCTCCCCGCCGTGCTCAGAGCTGGGGGTTCAGAGATCCAGGGCCCCCCGCCGCCTGGGGCAGCTGACAGCTCAGGGGCCCAAGGGGAGGTCAGAGCTCAGGGCCCCATGATGGCTGACAGCTCCGGCCCACTGTCCAGGCCACGGGGCTGAAGCTGAAGTGGAAAATGTCCTGGAGGGCTATGAACGTCATGGAGTCAGTGACACTTCGCCTTCATGATGACGTGAGCAATTAGCAGTTGAAGAGCCTGACCTTAGAGACAGGGCTCCCTCTGGATTCAGCTGTGAGATTGTTAAAGTCCCCACGACCCCTGTGGTCCCTTCTCACTCTATGGCCAAGATGTCAGGCGTGGTCCCTTCCCTCCTGGGGGTTAACGGAAGATGCCAGCAGAGCCAGTCTCTGGATAACTCTTCTCTTGGACGTTGCTGGGGCTAGGGGTGGACACAGTTGTCCATGGGGTTCATTGCCCATGAATCTTAAAAGCATGTGGACAGCACCCTTCCCGACGTGCTCAACAGACAAAGCACGGGGCGTGGACAGCTCCAAATGGCCCCGTCCCAGGGCTTGACTTCATTAACAAAGGGAACACCGAGTTCAGCTAAAACCTTCTCCCAGGCGTTTCAGCTCCTGGGGGCACTCTCCGGTCTGCTCAGCCCAGACCCTTGGTCCTCTCCCTAGAGAGCCCTTGCCCCACTGTATGGTCATGTGCCTCACTCCGCCAGCCCATGCAGGAGTCACCGGGAAGGGGTGTGCCTCCAAGAAACCCGCCACTACGGCTAGGCCAGGAGAGATCTTCACATGTAGCCGAGGGAGGCAGCAATTCCTGGGCTTCTTTTTCATAGCCTGGATTTAGTTAGAAGATCTGTAATCTAATACCGACTGTTAACAAGAAGCCCCAGAATTGCTCAACACCCTCTTAAACGTGTTGCGTGTGTACAGGGAAGAGTCGCTTTTCCCAGAGGTTTGTGTTCCTGTTGTATGACTGGTGCTGAAATTAACGCATCTGTTATTGTTCAACTTCCTTTTCTATGGTACCCTGTTGTGCCAAAATATTGTGTTTGTGCGACAGCAGGGTGGGTGAAGAGCAGAGCTCTGGGAAGAGCAGTTGTTAAATCCCTCGTCCTGCAGAACTGACCCAAAATGGGGGTTGTGTTCTGCTTGTTGGCTTTGCATAGTGTTCAGAGCTGTCCAGTTGAGTTACATTGTCCTCGTTATGCTGTAGAAGTGCCAACAATAACCACTTTTACCATGAGCTGCCTGGTATTTGTTCGGTTACTGTCCCAGTTCCCAGAGTCATGGGATTTGGTCAGAATCTGTTTTCTTTCTTAAGTAAATTTCATATCTTGGGGGGTGGGGGGGGATTGAAAACATGATCTGAGTGGACCAGGAAGGCTCAAAACCAAACAGTGAACCCAAGAGGTATTAATAATTTTTAAGCTAATCTCCTGATCATTTGGGGCCTGACTCCTGCTAGCTGAGTGCTTGGGGTGAGCAGGACTGAGAGAACCGCCAGGTAAAATCGCTTTTTAGTCTGCAGGGCATGACTGGGTTCCTGCACCAGGCAAGTGCGACCCCTCCGAAGTACGGGAATGGGATGGAAAAGGAGGCTTGTCTCGTGTGTCGTGACAGCAGCATCTGGAGAGATGCAGAGAGTAGCAGGCAGGCATTTTGAGGTAGGAGGCACCAGGCCTTTAGCGATCTTACAGTTAAAATGTTCCCTGCTGCATAGATGCCAGGAGAAGGAGTAAATGTCGAGGTCCTGGCCTGGCACTAGCAGACAGGGAATGGAAGTAGGTGTGTGCTAACTTTGTTCTCTGACCAAGGTTTTAAGGGCTAATTGCACTAGATTGTGTCTAGAAGGAGAAGAAACCCAACCCCTCTGGATTTCACTGAGTCCAATGGAGCAGGAGATTGTCTTGGTCTGTGTGAGCCGACAGAAGCTAAAAGCTGTGCTGGGAGCGCCTGGGCTGCAATTAAACAGGCGGGGGAATTTTATTGTCTGAAGCGTTTCTGAGCTGCCGGTGGCTTTGTGCACATTGGGAAAGCATCCGCCGCTTTTCCTTCCGCTGCCGTGATGCTGGAGGAGGCATGGGAGCCCTGGGCCGTGCCGGAGCTCAGGAGTGCCTGCGGATTGCCGCACCGGGCTGTGGTGGCTGTGTGAGGTGTGGAGCACGCTGGGGGGGGGAGGCGGGCTCTTGATTTGAACAGAGGTGAGGCTCACGGCTGCAGCCGTCCCGGAAGCCTTGCTTCTGCATGAAGAACAAGCCAACTGTGGGTCACTCCGTGGGCCCATGTAGCTCCACAGGGGAGAGGCTGCAGCTGTTTCAGTGACGGAAACCTAGAGAGATGTTCCCCCTTCTCTCCGGCTCCCGCTGACAAACAGCCCTGCCTCATTCGCTGCCTGTCCCGGGCGTAAGCAACGCTCGGGAGCTCTGGCCCGCACAAGGCAGCTCGCGGGAGTAGAAGACGCTACAAGTGTCCAGATCAAGTGACAGAAAAATGTGGCGTTTTATGGTATTGATTGTTTAATTGATTGCACCTGCTCATGCTGCCTTTCACACTGGCAGTTCCTGTCTCTGTGCGACTGTAACGCCTGATCTCTCGTTGAATACAGCGTATGGTCAGGGATCATTAACACGGACAGGGCTGAGTGTGGGTGAGACACACACACGTGCCCTGCTCAGAGGAGCCCCGCCCAGACCCGTTCACGTCAGGCGCATGCATGGCTCAGCGGATGGCTTCCCAGGTCCCGGGCCTGCCTTCAGTTCAGCATAAACAGACGATTTCTCCCCGGACGTTACTGGCTCCATGTGGGCTCCAGGGTCCAGCTTCAGGCGGGGGCCTGCAGTTTAAATTCCCGCTGATCACAAACTGTACATGGAGTGTGTAGTGGGATGAGGGTGACCAGATGTCCCGATTTTATAGGGACAGTGCCGATTTTTGGGCCTTTTTCTTATATAGGCTCCTATTACCCCCCACCCCGGCCCGATTTTTTCACACTTCCTGTCTGGTCACCCTAAGCCCAAGTCTACACTACCCGCCAGATCGCGGGAAGCGATCGCTCTTTCGGGGATTGATTTATCGTGTCTCGTCTCGATGCTATGATCCCTGAGCGCTCTCCCGTCAACTCCGGAACTCCACCGCGGTGAGAGGGGAAGGCGGAGTCAACGGGGGAGCAGCAGCAGTCGGCTCAGCGCCGGAAGGACGCTGAATATGTCGACTCCAGCTACGCTATTCATGTAGCTGGAGTTGCGTATGGTAGGTTGATCCTTTCTCCCCTCTCTCCGGGTAGACCAGGGCTTAGTAAGATTGAGTTAACGTGGCTGCTGGATGACGTGTGACCTGCGGTGTGACCTGGCTGGGGTGGTTTAGTTCTGTGGCGCTCACACAGCGGGGTTCCTTGTGTTTCTGTCTCATTAAGGATGAAAAAGCCTCAGCGCTTTAGAGAGACTTTGCTCTCTGCCCATTGGATTATTTTCTCCCCCGTCTGTGAGTAATTTCCTGTTGGGACTTTGCTCAGGGCGTCTTATGAGTCTGCCGGGTTCGAGGCTCTGCCAAGCAGGCAGCTTTTGCGTTTCCTTAAATATTCTGCTACAGTTTAGCAAAAATAAATAAATATCTGAATTACTGTTCTTCCTGGAGCTAGCCAGCTGGTTGTGGTCATTCTCATTAACAGAGCATACCCGGCACTGTTTTCCGGTGAAGTAATGAACATGTTTTCAGACAGGAAAACCCCACCCCTAAAATCCAGAACCGTTCAGTCAGTGGTAGCCAGCAGTGAATGTGAAGTGTGTGTTTGTCAAGTCTGGGCAGTTGTTCAGCAATTGTTGGGATATGTTTTATTATTCACGCTCCATCCTGTCCTCGTGATTCACTCTTGCTTCCCTGGTTCTGCAGTCACAAGCATTTAGTACAAGGAAGCAGTGTCTGGAAATCAGTGAGGGGGAGCATAAGTAAGTGAAATCACAGATGATGACCTCAATCCTGTCATCATATTCATGTGCTAGACTTTATGCACATAGGTAGCCCCACAAAAGCCAATGGGGCTAAACGCTTGCTTTAGTCACATGCTGAACTTTAGTGTGTAGAGGTTCAAGAGCTAAATGTGTAGCCAGCAGCGAACACAATGAGCTTTTGTGACTGTCTGTACCCTTATGTTCATCCTTTTTACAAGGCCGTGATAGATTTTGTATAAAGTACACTATCTAAATTATGATTTGAAAACCCATAATCTGCTGAACATTGGTGTCTTGGTAAAATATGTGCAACAACATTGTATGTAAACGTAACAAAGTCCTGTGGCACCTTAAAGACTAACTATAAAGTTTTGAAGCATAAGCTTTCGTGGGCTAATACCCACTTTGTCGGATGCAAGCAGTAAAGTTATTTCTACTGTAGACAACATGTTCCAAGTCTAGGGAAGCACCTTTAAACCAGTTCCCAGAGACAAAAGGCTAGCCAGCGCCTCGGCCAGGTATCAGAATAATCCAGTGGGCTATCACCTGGTTAAGTGGCCATTCTTTGTCAGGAAAAAGGGTTTGAGCGAGAAATTTACATGGTGGCAAAGAAAGAGCTGGGAGTTCCTATCCCACGGGTGTGCTGTCACCTGAGCCCCAGCTGGAGATAATTATCAAAGAAGGGAAATGCTGTAAAAAAGGGGAGCAAACTCCTCAGATTACCTCTCGCCCCTCATTTCTACTCATGGCATCAACAACATTTGAAAGACAAAGGAAGCATTGCTGAACTGGGGAAGGGGTTCTGGGTGAAGGAATCCAGCCAGACTGCTATAAGCATGTGGTGAGAGAAACCTTTGGCTTTGAATTCACTGAACTTGTTAAGTTAGGTATTAGTTTGCATTTTACCTTTTTATTTCTTTGTAGCCAGTTCTGACTTTTATGCCTCACTAGCGAAAATACCCGGCGGGTCAGTTGGAGGGGGTGAAGGGAAAGAGAGCTGAGTGAGTCGGGGGGCCGTTAGAGTGGGGGAGGGGGGGGAGATTTTAAAATTTTTCTATTCTTACCTGAGGGAGAAGAGAGCTGAGCGAGTGCGGGGGCCGTTGGAGTGGGGGAGGGGGAGAGAACTGACCGAGTGGGGGGGGGCAGTGGGAGGGGGGAGAGAGCTGAGCGAGTAGGGGGGGCATTGGGGGGGGTGAGATTTTAAAAAAATTCTATTCTTACCTGAGGGGGGAGACAGCTGAGTGAGTGGGGGGGCGTTGGAGTGAGGGGGGGGGAGAGAGCTGAGTGAGTGTGGGGCAGTTGGAGGAGGCGGGGGGAGAGAGCTGAGTGAGTGGGGGGGCGTTGGAGTGGGGAGCAGGGGGGAGATTTTAAAAATTTTTGATTCTTACTTGAGGGAGGAGAGAGCTGAGCGAGTGCGGGGGCCGTTGGAGGGGGAGGGGGGAGAGAGCGGAGTGAGTGGGAGGGCGTTGGAGGGGAGGGAGGGGGGTGAGATTTTAAAGATTTTCGATTCTTACGTGAGGGGGGAGAGAGCTGAGCTAGTGCGGGGGCCATTGGAGGGGGGTATTATTACATCATAACTATGTCACAGAGAACAGCAGCTGTTAACTTGCTGCCCAGCTGATGTTAATGGGCTTTAAAGAATTTCACCCCTGGGGGGCCTCAGAGGTGAGATTTGAAAAATTTTCTACTCTTACCTTGATTAGGACCCGAAGGCCTATAACTGTACCAAATTTCAAGTCTCTAGCTCAAACGGTGTGGAAGGAGTAAGGGAACGTACATACACGCACACACGCATACACCATTTGACTTTTATATATATAGATTACTTGTCATCACTTAAAATCTAACTTTCTGTAGTTAAACTTGTTTTATTGTTTTCTCTAAACCAGTATGTGTTTGTACTGAACACTTTGGGAAATTTCATTTGAGATAGCAAGGTTTGGGGCATATCATTTTCTATTAATGAAATGACAGACTTCTTTTGAGCGTGTGTTGTCCAGAAGGAAAGAGTTGGGCAGTACAATCTGCACATTTCTGGGGACCAGTCTGGGACTGGAAATTTGCTGGTGTGGCTGGCTAGAGCACTCCTAGCTCACTCAGCTGGGAGTGATTGTTGTGTGGGAGCGGGCCAGTAGGGGTTATTCTCACAGCAAAGCAGTGGAAAAGGCACCCCAGGTTGGAGAATCCAGGGAACACAGCTGTTCAGGTGGTATCCCGGAGAATGTCACAGCATTATCGGATACGTTAGTTAAGAGATAAAGACATTGATGCTAACTTCTTCAGCCATGACAAATACCACCTTATGATCCTAACCACAGTGAACACACTGCAGTGTCCAGACAGGGCTTTATTTCTCAGCCTTCTGTTACTGCAGGGAATGTAATGTGGGGGTTTGATTTGTGTTTTAGTCACAGGAAAGTGCAATTTGAAAACAAAAAACGGAACTAATTGAAGCCTGATTTAAGTTGTCAAAGTCTGGAATACCAAAATATGTATTTCCTCTTTCTATAGAAGCCTGGGTTTATTTTTAAAGTCTAGCCCCTGTCGGAAAGTCTTGATAGAAAAAGGTATCATTGAATCCAATAGATTTTTTTTTAACAACGCTATAAAATTTCATTTAAAATTATATCCCCGCTATAGAATTCTACAGGATGGTTTTAATCAAAGCTGCAGAAACGTTATCGTCTGTTAAGTTGTATCGGCTTTTAACAAATTGGTGACAGACCCCTACTGCATTTCTGTGAAATCCCATTGGTTTGATCCATCTTTGGGGAAAGAGGGAGGCTGTAAATCTCCTGTTTATATATTTTTTCCATGTTTAAGACTAGTTCCTCTACACGGGAGAGGCAGCAAACACTTACAAAGCCAATAACTCATCAGCCCGCAAAGTTCTTCCTCTGTCAACATTCCCAGGGCTATGTTCCATCCTGGGACGGACATGCACCATAGCTGGTTTTGTGGGAAGGGTTTGTAGTCCAGTTTTCCTCTCTTGTCCTCAGGTAAAATTCCTCCATCCCTGCAACAGACAGCACGTGAGATGGTTTTCAGTACTAGGCTTCAGAACGCAGACTTACATTTTCAGCCGGATGACTGGCTGTTGGCCTCGCTCTTAGGCACACGGATTAGTGTTGTTGATTGGTGTCTAGCTGCCACCACCAAGCCCCTGTTGTCCTAGACTCAGAGTAAGAGGCAGCCCATTCCCCAAAGAGCTTGCGGTGTAACCGGAGAAGACAGACAAGGTTGCCAGGAGGGAAACAGGCACTTTGATCCAAGGTCAGGCAGCGGGTCAGTGATAGGGGAGGGAATCGAATGAGGGCTCCTGACTCCCAGTCCAATGGCACAGCCAGTGGGCCGTGCTGCCTTCTCCAGCTAAATGTATTGATGGATCTTTTTGGTCGCGTCAGGCCAGGACAAGCAGGGAGTGAGTTTCTAGGGGATTGTTACATTCCTGGCCCTCTCAAGTCATCTCGCAGTGTCTTGCACCGTCATTTCTTGCCATGCTACCTAATGTGTGTCATCAATCTGAGCAGTGGATAACCCGATGTGTTTGCGATGTGCTGCCCCCCTCCCTAGCTCCTGTGCGTTCACCGCTGAGTGCGTAGGCCAGTCTGGGATTGGAGGACTCCGGAAATAGGGCTTCCACCCCTTCCTCCCCTTGGAGACTTGAATGGCACAGCCGGAGTAGACTGTGCTTTAAGGAAGTTGTCTTGCTTACCAACCTCAGTTTCCCCTCTGCATGAATCCCATTTCTGCTCCTTATGCCCCTCTGGCAGTCCTAGGCCTTTCCCCTCCTCCCTTGTTCAAGCCCTTCAAGCACTTACAGGTCGTTTTAGCCAAGCTAAGTCTGAGTCGGCAGCGTTTCCTTATGAGCACGTCCTGGGAGCCGGTTCGTCGTGTTTGCCGCTCTTCTCTGAATAACTCTCTGGGGTTTGAAGGCAGCGCTCACGAGGTATAGTCTCAGGAGGCCTCTTCTGTACAGTCCCAGTTGGGCTTTTCTTGCTGCTGCATCTCATGAGAAGCTCTTTCGTGGTTTGCTGTTCCCGTCCCTGAGGTCTCTTCAGCTCTGCTGCTTTGTCACTTTCTCTGCCCCTTTGACTGTGTGGGGCTTGCTGTTGTTTTTCTCGGGCCTCTGTTTGTACAATTCCAGTTTGGAAACTAATTGTCTAGCTTCTCCCTTCTCATCCTTGCTGTGTCCACACTGGTCGTTTGACCCCTCCCAGCTTAGTAACACGCTGTTCACGTGCTTTTCCCAGACCAGGCGTGTGAACGTGAGGTCAAACCAGGCCTCACCCGGGCCCTGGGGGCGACCCTACTAGACACCTCTGCCCACATTGATGCCAGCCGGCGGGAGGCAAAGTGCCCAGCACCCCCCATTGCTTCAGGATTTTCACCCGAGTTCTCTTCCCATGTAGGCCCCCAAAGAAGGGGCAGATTGTCCTGCGCTGCGCACCTGAGATCTTCTGAAACACCGGCCCAGGTTGTGGATGCTCGGCCCCGGGCTGCTTGGAAAACGTGACCCCCGTCAATCCTCACTTCCAGTCAGGGCCACTCAGACCCATTCTCATGAATTCTTGAAGGATGGTTTCACGAGATGCTTGCAGCGATGCGAGACTCGCTGGCGGGACGCCTCCGGACGGTTGACTGGGAATTAGCTCCTGGCACCAGCCTTGGAGCACCTCCTGGTGGCTGGTGGCTCACTTGTCACTGGCCCCCACGTCCCTCCGTACCCCGGTGCCCTTTGTCTTGGGGTTCTGCCCCCTGGCAGTGCCCCTGCACTCTGGGTCTCCCCTCCCAGGGGAACCCCCCAACCCTGTAAACCCACCTTGCCTCAGTGGCTACTGCCAGTGACTACTGCCCACTCCCCGGGGCAGACTGCCGTGTGTAATGGCCACTCATCACTGGCAAGGGAGCTCTGGATCTGCTGTCTCTGTCTAGCAACCTTTGCAACCCCCGTACCTGTTGTAGGCCTTGCTCAAGGCCTGGAGCCTGGGGAGTTGCCAGGCTGGAGCCCCCCAGCTCCCCTTGCCTTTCCCCAGCACAGATCCCCTGTCTCTCAGGCAGCCAGGCCTTTCTCCCTCCAGGCTGGAGAAGAGTCTCAGCTCTTGACTCTCAGCCCTTTTGTCAGGCCAGCTGTGGCTGCTTCCCCACTCAGCCCAAGTCCGCCGCTTAGGAGCAGGGCAGCTGCCCCGTTATGAGGCTGTCTTGCCACCCTCGAGTACGCAGCCCCTCCAGCTTCCTCAGTCACACCAGTGGCAAAGGTTGAGCGGAGCTCTTATTGCAGATTGTCTGGCCTGCTGTGTCTGAGTCCATCTGCTGCCCTCCCGGGGGCGAGCAGGGAAAGCCGCGCAGGGAAGCCCCACTCAGCCCGCCTTGTGTTTTTATCTTTCAGGTGTGGAAGAGAAAACACTTCTGTCAAAAAAAGAGAAGATGAAACTGAGAAGAGAGCGGTGGCTGCAGAGTAAGTATCCCCCGGAGATCCCGCTCGCGCGGTGCTTGTCTCATCCCAGGGCAGATGGGAGCCTGCACTGCCCAGCTTCCTGAAGAATGTACCTGCTGCATGTGGCCGTGTACTGGCCCTTGGAGGTTTAGAAAGTGAAGGCTCGCGAGCCCAGGAATGATCCCTGGGGGCCAGGCCGGTGCAGGCGCTGAGGGAGAGGACAGGGACTCAGTGGGGCACTGTGTGGCTTGGGGGACACCCCGCCTGCTGATTCTGCTCTGAGAGCCTGAGGCTGGAGTCCCATGAGCAGGGTGGGTGGGAAGCCCCCTCCCCTCTTTCCTCTCCCAAGTCGGGGACAAGGCTGGCTGGAAACAGGGCCCAACTCGTCTCCCCCTGTCCCAGAGAGCAGTGACTGCTGGGAAATGCTGAGAGTCCTACATGGCGTATGTGGAAAATATGGCATCACAAAACCTCTGGGTTTTCCCAGCCCTGGAGACCCTGCTGGTCTCTCCTAGAAGCTCAGAGGCGTGAGCTCCCTTGTTCTCAGCTGAGTTTGGCCTGTCAGGCCAGGCTCTACTTGGCACTTTGCTGTACACTCTAACACAGGGGTGGACCAACTACGGCCCACGGGCCACATCCAGCTGTCCAGATGCGGGACAGTGGGACCCCATGGCAGCAGAGCAGCCCAGGAAATGCCGGTGGGTGGGTGACCTCGGCCGTTCCTGGCTCGGCGGGGGCAGTGGCGCGCTCTGGTCAGTGACGCCGCTGTAGGGTTTTCCCGGGTCAGCTCTTCTTGTTGTTTAGCTGGATGGGATTTTGATGGGGTTGATTCTTTCCAGGTGAGCAGCGAGGGGGTCTGTCTTGCTTTCCCTGGAGCTCTCAGGGGGCTTTGCCTGCCGGCTGGCTGCTCAGCTTACTAGCAGAGGGGACATTACATGCAGCCCCTGCTCCCAGGACCCCTGGTTTTGGGGGGCGGGGTTTGAGGGAACGGTGGGATTCCAGCCAAGGAGTCACTCTTGGGTCAGGTGCATGCACAGCGCCTCCCTCCGCAGCAACTGATGGTAGATTCCATGTCGGTGGCCCACGGCTCTCTCTGTCAACCGCCAAGCTCCAGCAACGTGGGGCATCTGCCTGCGCCCTGCGTGCCTTGAATCAGGTTCTTATAGGGGCGAAACTCAGACACATCCCCAGTAGTTCTGACCTGCTCACTGCAGTCTCCATGCTCGGACGACTCAACCTCTCTGTAACACCCGACGCAGTCATGGGACTTGGAATTGCCAGGCTGGATCTGATCCCATCTCTGGCCTCTGAGACTGGCCAACACCAGATCCTTCAGGGGAAGGGGCAGGAAACACCGCAACAGGCGGATGAAGGTTTCATCCAAATCCCTGCTGGTCAGAGATGGGCTAAAAACCTCGAGCAGGAGATTTTAAATCTCTCCCAGAATTGGTCAGAATTCATTAGAATCCTGGATATTTGTGTTTTTCCATATAAATGTCCCACCTCTTTTAACCATGCAGAATTTTTGGCCTCACTGACATCCATAGTTTACTTATGTGTTGTATGAAAAGAGGCATAAAAGGAAATCACAGTGCTAGAAGCAAAGGGAAAGTTCTTCTTCCAGTGATTGCTCATGTCTATTCCACAGTCGGTCTGCGTGCTTGCGACGAAGTGGGGTGCCGGGAGTTTTTCCCTTAGCAGTTACCCGTAGGGGGAGCGCCTACCTCCCCCCCATGACCGCTGGAGTGGCACCACCCTGGTGCCCTATAAGGGGTGCTGCATGCTCCCCTACCCTCAGTCCCTTCTCGTCCGAGCACTCTGCCAGAGGGGAAGGGGGGCGGGCGGGATGTAGAATAGACCTGAACAGCATCTCAAAGAACGCCAGTTCCGAAAGGAAACTGCCGTTTCCTCCTTCAGTGCTTGCTCCTGTGTATTCCCCAGTAGGGGATTCCAGGCTATAGCTCTTGGGTCGGCTGCCAGGCTCTTAGAAGTCGTGATGCGAGGGTCCTGCTTGGACGGGATCATCTCTTGCCTCAAGAGGTTTCCTCGCGGGAACATTTCAACCCCTCCCTGGCTGTGTCTCTCAGTTCTGGGTCCCGGCGTTGCAGTTTCTCGTGACCATCCCACTGCCTGGAGTTCACTCTCTGCTGGAGTCACTTGCTTAGCTGCATGAAGCCGCAGCATCCTCTTGCCTGCACAGCCGGGTTCCTGGACCTCAGGAACACGAAGCCCCAGCACTAATAGAGGCCTTGATGCACTTGCTGAACCGCTGTGTATCCTTCCATCCCATGGGTTCACAGGGGAGCTGAACACGAGTCTGTGCCTCGGTGCTTCCTGACCTCCTGGCGAAGAGCAGAACTTCAGTCAGCGACCATTGAGATAAACCAGCCCGTATGTCGCTCCTTCACCGGCTGCTCTGAGGAGCATCCATCCCTGCTTTCACACCAAGCCTTGAGACTAGCATGGGATTGGTCAGTCCGTCTTTACCGATTGGCCAATCCTGTGCTCGCCCCGGGGAAATCCCAGAAAACAAGCGGCCCTGCACGTTTCCGCGCCCGGCGTGTTCCGGTTGATTATCGGTCGGCAGTGAGGTGTAGGCGACGTGAGGAAATGGCTCGGAGCTGGAGTAAATGTCTGGGTTCACTCGAGCAGTTAATTCATCTCCGATCCTATTACGTTGTTCCCTACAGAGCCACCATGATCTTCTAAAAACACCCTGACCTGGGGGGGGGGGAGCAATTTGCTGCTTGTTCTTTTTTGTTTGTTTCTTGTAATCTTGGAATGAACTGTTTTTCTTGAACTATCTCTTGTTTTTCTTGGATGCCCTCTCTCCCTGCATTTTTTGGCATCCACTCCTAGTACCCAGTGCAGTGAAGTTCAGCCCAATAGTGTAATGCTAAACTCTCCGCGCACAGTCCATTCCAAGCAGAAATAAATCATAAGAAAGAGACTCAGGAAAAGCTGATGCAAAGCTTTGGCCATTCGAAGCAGGCATGGTCCCTTTACTGAAGAAGATTTCAGAGGAGAAGAATTTGGGGTGTTTTCTCCGCTGTGTCAGGCGTGGAAT
Source organism: Sternotherus odoratus (assembly GCA_032164245.1). Lineage (NCBI taxonomy): Eukaryota > Metazoa > Chordata > Testudines > Kinosternidae > Sternotherus > Sternotherus odoratus. Next base: position 1,739,448 of record JAVMKO010000011.1, read on the forward strand.
GCATGGGAGCACCGGGAAGTAGCCCAGCTCCAGAAAATCAGACCAAAAAAAGAAATGGGGCAGAACAGAAGCCAGGGCCCCTGGCAGAGCCGCCTGCGCGGAGCCATGTTTACAATCCAGGTTTCTCACGAAGCTCTGTGCATTGCAGAAATCACAGCTTGCCTGGGACGCAAGCACCGCACTGGCTCAGCAAACCAGAGAAGAATAGTCGAAAGTTGGCCCACAAGGTTACTGGCGTAGAAGTATCAAGCAATGACCATGGCCAGGCCCGTGCGGTGCCACTGCGCTAACCGGCTCACTCTCAGCCTGGACACCATCAAAATTGTATGGAGGGCGGTTGGACAGGGCGGAGGTTCTGGGGGGCAGTCGGGGGGCAGGGAAAAGGGGAGTTAGATGGGGGGCTAGGTCCTGGGGGGGTAGTTAGGGTCGGGAGGGTCTCTGGAGGGGATGATCAGGGGACAAGGACGGGTGGGGGGAGTTGGATGGATTGGAGGTTCTGAAGGAGGCAGTCAGGGGGCAGGAAGTGGGAGGGGCGGATATGGGGTGGGGGCCAGGCTGTTTGGGGGGCGTCTCCTGACTGCCCCCTAGAACCTCTGCCCCTTGCTCCCTGACCCCTATCCACACCCCCACACCCTGACAGACCCACGCCTATCCAACCCCCCTGTTCCCCATCCCCTGACCACCCCCAGAACCTCCGCCCCCTGTTCCCTAACTACCCCCCGGAACCCCTCTGCCCTTTATCCAACCTCCCCCTTACCCTGCCACTCAGAGCAGTGTGTTTGACAGCTGTGTGGAGCCAGACACGCTGTCCCATAGGAGCGCCCCCCAGAGCGTTTCCCATGCAGCAGTGTGGTCCAGAGGCGGGGAGGAAGTGGGGGAGGGGCTGGGAGCTCAGGGGCTGGGCAGGACGGTCCCGCAGGCTGGATGTAGCCCGTGGGCCATAGTTTGCCCACCCCTGTTCCACAGCCTTTGAATCACTCAGGAAATGCAAAGGAAGCAGAGCTCCCTCCTGGGGAGTCCCCGGCGGTGGGGGAGTCCCCGGCGGTGGGGGAGACCCCAGCGGTCAGAGAGTGCCTAGCCAGCCCCTATGCTGCAGAGACAGGTAGTGGCTGTAGCACACTGTATGCTGACTGTCCCCCCGGGTATGGTTCTTTGGGTACCAGGGCCAGTTGGGGCGAGAATGGGGGACCTGTCACTGGCTGTTGGTTCTCCGCTCTTTTCTCCCTCTCCCCGTCTGGATCCGCTGCTCTGGGCTCCCCCAGGAGTAGCACAGCTGATGAGAGCCCTCATCCCTGCAGTCACACAGCCCTGTGACTGTCCCGTGGGGCACCTCCGCTGCTTCCAGTTCCTCGCCAGTCCCTGTGTTCTTGGGCGCCCTGCCTGCCCGAGGGCCCTGGGCTCTGCACTCGCACAGGGTGCCTGGTATGCAAATGTTGCATTTTGGCCAACTGGCGGATGTCCCCAGTGTAGATGAGCCCCAGGGGACTGGCCCAGAGCCATGTGCCCTTGTCACAAGACCATCCTTCTCCTGTAAATAAAGCCTGGGTCAGTCAGGTTCCTGGTTACAGTGACACCTGTCAAGGTTGGGAGGCCAATCCTGGACCCTCCCCTTCCTCTCTCCAATCTCACGGCATGGTCCATGTCATTCGAGCATGTGGGTTTATTTTCAGCTCTTCAGTGCTCCTCTTCCCTAGCTGTGCAGGGAGGGAAATACAGTTCTCTTGCTCGCCAGCCTCCCAAGGCAGTTTGCTCCAGTGCTTAACCACCCGGACACTAGGGAGTTTTCCTAATGTGCGGCCTAGACCTAAACTATCCTTGCTGCAATTTAAGCCCCTTGCTTCTTGTCTTGGTCTCAGTAGATGAGAACAATTTATCACTCTCCTCTTTATAACAACCTTTTATGTGCTTGAAAACTGTTCTCATGTTTCCTCTCCGTCTTCTTTTTTCAGACTAAATAAACCCAGTTTTTTCAATCTTCCCTCATAGGTCATGTTTTCTAGACCTTTCATCATTTTTTGTTGCTCTTCTCTGGACTTTCTCCAATTTTCCCACATCTTTCCTGTAGCGTGGCGTCCAGAACTGGACACAACACTCCACTTGAGGCCTAGTCAGCACGGAGTAGAGCAGAAGAGTTACTGCTCGTGTCTTGCTCACAACGCTCTTGCCAATACAACCCAGGATGATGTTTGCTTTTTTTACAGCAGTGTGACACTGCTGACTCGTATTTAGTTTGTGATCCACTCTGACCCCCAGATCCCTTTCTGCAGTGCTCCTTCCTAGGCAGTCATTTCCCATTCTGTATATGTTCAACTGATTGTTCCTTCCTAAGTGGAGTACTTTGCATTTGTCCTTAATGAATGTCATCTTATGTATTTCAGACCCTTTCTCCAGTTTGTCCAGATCATTCTGAATTTTAATCCCAGCCTCCAAAGTGCTTGCAACCCCTCCCTGCTTGGTGTTGTCCGCAGACTTTCTGAGCGTACTCTGTAGACCATTCTAGAAATCATATTTGTCCTTCCTCAGCTGTCTCGCTGAGTCTGGTGCAGGTGCTTGGACACTGACACTCTCTTTCTGGCCTTGTCTCTGACTCAGAAATCGAAGGCGTGAACCTGGCCAGGCAGCAGGAAAAAGCCAAGACAAAGCGGAAAGCGACGCCGGTGGTGGGAGACATGCAGCCTTTGTTGGAAGCCCTGCCCGAACTCTCCGAACTGACCACGACCAGCAAGGCCAGGAAGCAGCCCAGGATGTAGGTACCGTCCGGGGGGCGGCTTTATTTTCCTACTTCCTGCAGCGGGTGCTGTTGTCATGGCAGCGCCGGCCATCTTGGCGACTGCACCGTGGGCCAGTCCCCTTGCTCGGCAGCAGGGAAAGTGTGTTTGCCGTAACCGGCAGGGATTGATGTTCGGCCAGGCCAGTCTCCACCGCCGGCACTGTGAGTGCCCCCAAAGGCAGCGCCACCCATCCCCCTCTGCCCTTACGCCTTGGGTCCCGGCCTTGCCCGGAGTCCATCCACGGAGGGGATGGGGGCAGAAAGGCCAGCGTGGCAGCGGCCCAGTAGCACAAAGAAGCCCGGCTCAAGCAGAGGGCTAAGATTGATGCGGGGGGAGGGGGGGTGCTGATGCTGTAGATCTTCTGGGCAGCCCAGGCAGGGTCCGTGGCACGGAGGGACAGCAGCGCTGCCGCCGTCCCTGGGAAGAGCCTCCTCTCCAGTGTGTGGCTGTTGGAAATCACCAGACGAGGCGTCGATAGGATTAGGAGCCGTGCGTAAAGGCAGGGTAATGCTCCGGTGATTTGTCAGCGTTCTTAATAAAAGATTAGAGTCTCCAGGAATTCGATCTCCTGCTGGGGAAGGGAGCGTCGCAGGGAGGTTTCTATTCTCATTCATATTGAATGAAGGCAACAAAGTGTAACGAAACAAGGCTGCCGTTCCTAGCCAGAGCGAGTCGACCGGCGCATCAGCACCGCACTGCTGGAGTGGGGAAGAGGCACTTCTCCGGCACTACCGCTGGCAAGCCCATTGCGGAAAGGGTTAATCCTGTTCTGGGCTGTCCGAACAGGGGTGTTGTCGGCCATGGTCCCATAGACTCTGCCCTGGGGAGGCCTCAGCTGGAGGAGTGGGTCCACTTGGAGAGAGATGGCCAGATTGGAGAACCACAAAAATGATTGAGAAGAGTTAAAAAACCAGGCATGTTCCGTCTTGAGAGGAGATGACTGAGGAGGGGACTTGATAAGTCTTCAGATACGTTAAGGGTTGTTATAAAGAGGACGGGGATCAGTTGTTTCATCCGTGTTCACTGAAGGCAGGACAAGGACTAATGGGCTTAATCTGCAGCAAAGGGGATTTAGGATAGAGAGTAGGAATAGTTTAGAGCTGGAACGAGCTTCCTAGGGAGGCTGTGGAATCCCCATCTCTGGGGGGTTTAGGAACAGGTTAGACCTGTCAGGGATGGGCTAAGTTTACTTCGTCCTGCCTCTGCACAAGGGACTGGCTTTGATGACTTCTCGAGACCCTGCCAGCCCCACGTTTCTGAGGTCCCAGCTCCTGGGTGTGGTTAGGGATCGGAAGCGCCGGATGCTGGCAGACAGAACTGCTGCAGTTTCTGCCAGCATTGTGCATTCTCGGGAACCGCTGGCTTCTCCTGGGAAACGCCCAGAGACGCACCGGGCAGTGTGAAGTAGTTTAGACAGGCCCAGCCTCTGCTCTGAGCCCTCCCTGCCTGGATTTGGAGCTTTGCACTCTCCCTTTGAAGAGAAATATTTTCTATCCCTGCCGCTGTCCCAGACCCAGGTAAACGGGACAGTGAGGGGGCAAGGGAGGAATTTACTGTCCATGCACAATGTAAATACTCTAAGCACGGGTCAGAAACGCAGAGCCCTTTGCCCGGATTTGGCATCCACAGGTAAGAACAACCCGACTGGGTCAGACCGTGGCCCCCCTTGCCCAGGATCCTGTCTGCCGACAGCGGCCAGGCTGGGTGCTTTGCGCAGGATGTTTTCCTTCTCAAACACTTCCCTCTGCTCCTCCGCAGCCAGGTGAGAGCCAAGGCAGAGCCCACAGACTTCACCCAGATGAAACCAGCCCAGAAGCGCAGGCTCCTGTAAGTACCCAGCTAACAGTGAATGCTTGAAACAGCTGCCTCTGGCCATGCTCAGGCACCCGTTTCCCGCCGCTGCGCCCCAGGCCCGTCCCGCCGCTCCCCAGGGCCATGCGGCTGCTCCCCAGGCCCGGCCCGCCGCTCCCCAGGGCCATGCGGCTGCTCCCCAGGCCCGGCCCGCCACTCCCCACGGCCGTCCCGCCGCTCCCCAGGGCCATGCGGCTGCTCCCCAGGCCCAGCCCGCCGCTCCCGAGGGCTATGCGGCTGCTCCCGGGGGCGGGGTTTTCCAGGTCTCCTAGCGCAGCGTCACACTTAAGCCCAACCCGGCATTGCATTCGGGCGGGGGAGGGGTGTTCCTCGCCGGCCACAGTTTGTCCTGGTGTGTCCTGGGGAGGAGAGGCCCCTCTTGTCACGCCGACGTGTCCCCAGACCAGTTGGGTTTGGTGGCATCGGCACCCATGTTGCCCTGGTGTGCGGGGCACTGGGCCGGGGGAGCTCCTCCCAGGGACCCCCGTGCAGAGGGGGAAAACGGAGCGTGAGGAACCTAGGGAGAGTGGGGGCGGGTGGCAACTGGCCCCTCCTTGGCCCCTTTTGTGTCTCCTCCTCCCTTTTGTGTCTCCTTCTGCCTCCTTCCCTGGAGCCTGGCTGCAGACTGGCCAGCTGTCCTCCCCTTCCCCTGGCGCGGGGCGGAGTGGCCAGGCCTGGGGGAAAAGGAAGCTCGCCCCATGGGTCTGGTTCGGGGCCCATCTCTCCCCGGAGGGAACTGGCAGGGCATGGGGCCGGTGCTGACACTGTAACGGTCCACGCCGGAAGCTAACGAGCCATTAAAGAAAGAAATCCCATCAGTGGCTTGCAAATAGCCTGCAGATGCAGGGAGCCTTTCGCGTGCATCTGTGCAGACTGGATATGCTGTGTCCTTGGTAGGGGCAGAGCCCGGGGTAGCTGTTCTCAGCCACACCCGAGTCACGGGCTGGCACGCTGGTGATGCGTCCTGACAGTAGCTTTGGAGGAGGAAACTGTCACCGTTCTTGCTTTGGTGGAACATTTTAAATGATTCCAAAACCGTCAGGAGACTCCCCCCCCCCCCCCCCCCCGTTCTCGCCATAGTGAAGGGAAAGTATCACTGGGCCCAAACCCAATAGAGCTACACTTCCAGCTGTGCTCCTTGCAAGCGCTGCTGTGGTCTCTGGCGTCACCATACAAGGCTTACTGCCCAGTTGTCCGCGGTCTGTCCGGCGGCCTGGCGCCGGCGGGGAGATGGGCGCTCCCAGGCCGGTCAGTGTTGTACTTGCAGGGTTCTCTTGCTTCTCTCAGGCAGGAGGAAGTGGCCAGGTTTCACGAGGTCATCGCAAACCCTGTGTACAAAGCCAATCCCCTGGCAGCCATCAGCGAGCAGCTCTGCAAGCGGCTGAAAGAGGAGGCGGGAAGCGCGCTCTGACAAACCAGCGAGGGCTGCAGACGAGTCCAGCTCGTCACCGACATGAGCTCCTGGAACACAGTCCAGCAGGGTGTGAGATCCAGCGGCCCTGTTCACTCTCAGCAGGACTAATGCAATGTGCTTTGGACGGTGACAGCCATTTCTTGGCCAGGAGCCCACAGACAGCAGCGTTGCTGTGAGTATCTGTCTGCCCACGTCACACGCGGGGAAATCTGGACAGCTTCTCCCTCCCTGGGAAAAGGCACCTTTAACTTTTATGTTGCTCCTGCTCTCCAGGGGTGTTGAACCTGCTTTTTGCTGCTTCCCCTCATGATCACCCTTAATAAAGAAAGAAATCCTCCAGTACCCTGCTGTGATGGTCCAAAACGGCAGACCATTTGTGTAGAGATTTACAGGAAGGTCAGCGCGGTTGTTTAAAGAGATACTTAGTATGTCGTTAACTTGGAAATAAACCCACTTTGACATTGGTCTCACTGAGTTTGTCTGGATTGTGTTTTGGCAAAGGCGGATATAAGTATAAAGCCGTTACTGTGTCCAATTACAAAGAGCAGATCACTTAAACAAACCCACCCAGGCCTGTCTTTCTACAGGCAAACCCCCTCAACTGGTGCTGGGGTGTGGGAATGAAAGGAGCTGCGCCCCCATTTGGAAAAGGCTGGGGGGGATGGGGGGGGAAATGAAAAGGAAGAGAACATGGCCATAGGGAAGAGAAGCCTCCCTGCTCTCCCACCCACTCATCAAAAAGCCAAATGTTTACGGAAAGTAGAAGAATATTGAAGGGAATCCAACACACGTCTTCTCCCCTTGGCTTTTTGCTAGAGGTGGGACCTGAGCTCAAAGCTCCAAAGTCCAAGGAAGGTCCAATGCTGAGCTGAACTTTGCAGCACAGGCCCATATGTATTTCTAGCCAACCCACCCAAAACGGCGCCTCTTTTGCTTTATTCCCCCGGACCGAGATCAGTGACTTCGTTAGTCTGCTGAGAAGCACGAGGAGAACATGTTTGGAATCAACTCATTTGCACTCTCCTCAGTGTAGCTCGCTGGGCCTGCAAAGACGACATCCTGTCCCCCATTTCCTCTCTAACAGCTGTTCAGTCTTGTCTTTCTGAAAGCTACCATCCTTTCTGGACTTCCAAACTCCACTTACAACCAGCACGTCCTCGGGGAGCAAGACGTCGTCTCACGGTGTGTTCACACCAAACACATCCCCTCACGCCCAGTCCGCAGGAAGGCTGGAGTTTACGGCTGGGCCCATACACCCTTCCCCTCCCCTTCCCCCCCTCCCCCCCCGCAGAATTAAGACCTCGCCCTTTACAGCCAAGAGCGTGACTTATTTCTCACAGGTGCCAGAGAGACGGGACAAGTAAGGGTTCCTCCTCTGCACTCAATGGAATTTGGGAAAGGAGTCATCCTCCCGGGGTTGCTGACTGCGCCTGTCCACTGGCTCTCAGTCAGATGGTACAGACCGCCATGCTGGGAAGTAGTGGTGCTGTCCGGTTGTGAATGGCTTCCACCGTCTGCGGATCCGTCTGGATTACCCCCAGGGAAGGATGAACTATAAACATTCATTGGTGGCCTGGGGAAAGATTCACTTTTCCAGTGCAGCATACAACCCCTGCTTCCCTAGACAGACCGGACCCGGGGGTGGTGCTGCTCTGGGGTCTCAGGAAATACCACTCTATCCCTGAGGTAGATAATCACACACTGGTCCTGGATCTCCTCTCATTCACCTCAATGGGCACACAACCACCTTGTGGACTGGGAAGGCTACAGCCTTGGAGGATGCCCGTGGGATGCCTTCCTCTCTCCACACTCCTCACCCAGTGGAATTCCACCAGGCTCCCCCCAGACAAGCCTGGACCAGAACCTCCCCAAAGAGCAGCCTGAAGTTTGGGGCGGGGAGAGATGTTAGACTCTGCAGGTCTAGAACCCGGGGCCAGTGGGGTTCTGGGTCACTAATGCCTCCGCATCGCCACGGCCGGCTTGGGCTGGGCACCTGTGGGAGGACCCTGTGAGGCTGGGCTCAGCAAGAAGTACCCCACCCCGCAGGACCCGAGTAATGGCCCCTTACAGCCCTCTGACTGGCCAGTGCCAGGAGATAAACCAGGAGGCTATGCAGGGCGCTCTCTGCACCGCCCCACACACCGCCTCCGCTCCAGACCCTGCTCGTGACCGTCTCTGGACTCCAGCTTCTGTCCCGGGTTTGTCCTCGACTTGGCTCTTCGATTACCGTCTGTACCTTGGTGCCCGGCCCCGATCTCCTGGTAACCTGGCCCTGCCTGCCTCCCGCTGGCTAGCTCTCAGCTGGCCCCTCTCTGACCTCTAGGGACCCGCCTTGGCCTGACTACCGGCTCCTGCTCCGACTGGTCGCTTTCCCCCCCGGTCGTAACAACTTCCTCTTTCCTGCACGCCCAGATCCTGCAGGATGCCAAGACTGTGCTGTACTGCCGGGACAGGATAAAACAGTCCCAGGTCAGCACCCTGAGCCCTGGCCAGCCGTGCCGTGGGGGACCTCTCTGCTCGCCTGCCGCGGCGGTGCTGTCCCCGCGAAGGACATGTTCTTTTCGGTGCAGTCACTGGATGATGAGGTGTCTGCGGAGAAGCGTTTGGCTGGCGGCTCAGTCTGCACTGTCTGGAACACTCACAAGGTTGGGATGTTCCCAAGCCAGTCTCCCGGCCTACAGGATTATTAATAACACCCAGGGCCCCGGGGCAGCAGGAAACACGGCTCGTATTGTGAATACTGAGCGGCCTCCATTTCCCTCCTCTCTGAGCTGGAAGGACGGGAGAGTCCCCGGTGTGTCTGACATGCCCTGGCTGGGAACGTCTTGCTGCTGTGTGTAACACGGGCACTGTGAAGAGCTCTGCTCAGGGCAGCCGCCGCTCTGGCTCCGACAGGGTCAGCGGCTGTCTGGATCGCCAGTCTGCCTCCTCGAAGCAGTCCCACAGCCGTGGGGCACTCCAGGGAGCGCAAGCTGCAGCCACGCAGCAGGTCAAGTCCCACCGCTGCCAGGTGGTGCCCGGAAGCAGAGTTTGGATGCTTCCCTACCTTACGCAGCTCTAGGGAGCAGACTCTTGGGACATGTCTAGGGTGACCAGACAGCACGTGTGAAAAATCAGGACAGGGGATGGGGGGAATAGGAGCCTCTATAAGACCCAAACATTGGGACTGACCCTATAACATCGGGACATCTGGTCACCCTAGACATGTCTACGCAGCCTGGGTGGACCGGAGGGCTCAGGCTAGCACTCTAAAAATAGCTGTGTAGACAACTTCACAGCGTGCGCTCCCCTGCTCTCTTTGGAGCTCCAGCGTGAGCCCCACTAGCCCAGGTCTGTCAACTCAGGCTGGGAGACGTGCTCACACAAGCTTCCCTGGGTGATCCCCTGAATCCACCTCCCCAGCAGGCTCTGTAATGGATCCTTCCCCCCAGCCCCCTCCCTGGTGATGTCCTCTCCTCCCCACAAAAGGGGGATGGCCTGTTAACCAGTCCAGTCTTTGCAGGATGGACCCATTCCCCACATGGGTCTCTCTTGAGGTCCTACTTCCCCCACACACACCCCACTTTCCTGCTCTTCCCATTCAACCATGAGAAGAACGAGCCAAAATGGCCCGTGTCAACCCTACCTGCTGCTCGGGTGTGGTCGGCTCATCAGCAAACCTGCGGACTGCAGCGGGTCGCTTCAAGCCACTCGTCGGTGATCCGAAGGGAGGTCTGCTCTGACGTTTGCTGATGTCGAGAGAGTGTCGTGAGTCACGGGCTGTACAATGGTGACATTCACCGGATGCAAAGAATTCCGCACACCGCTTGTTCTCCGCCACATGAGGAACCCCAAATGGGGCAGGACTCTAGTGCTTTGACTTTCACAAGGACTCTTTGTCAAGCAAACAGCAGCTCCAAGTCGTTTTGTTCCATAGTTCAGTAAATCTGCATTTTCCAATTAAAATCAAACAAGCAGGAAAAAAAAACCAACCCCAAACCCTAGAACTTCTCCAGGAGACTTAAGTGGTATTAAGAATGGATTTAGGTCTCTGCTCCTAAATGCTTGAGGATTTTCTTAATATGAAGTAGGACATATAAAAATATAATCCACAGATTTGCCTCTGCTTAAACAATCAGCTCAGAGCAATAACGGTGAGTCTGTGTTCAACATTCACTCGTACTGCACCCTGTCCGAACCGGCTGCAGTTCGAATCTGAGGAGTACCCGGTATATTACAGACCACCCTGTGTATTGACTGTGGAAAATCTTCTCTCTGCATTTGCTGCCTGACTCTGCAATCATTGCCTGTAATAGGAGATTGTTGTGGTATATAAGCAGGCGGTTAGACAGGCCCCTGATAAAGAGCAATCTGACTCCCTGGCTAAGCTGGGTGCAATCAAACAACATGCATTATTTACTAATGCTAAGTGTGAGATGGTACAATGAGGAGGAAAGACTGCAGCCCATGCTTGTAGGATGTGGCCTGCCTGCTGGAAAGAACTGATGGGTGATGGTATGATGGTAAGTGGCTATGAGCTCCCAGTGAGAAGTTGTGGCAAAAAGAGCCAGCATGACCCTTGACTGTATCAACCGGTGATTATCAAGAGGTATAGGGAGGTGCTATTCCCTCGGCATGTGGAATGGGTGAGACTGGGACTGAAATACTGAGCGCAGTGTTGGTGTCCAGCTTTTAACTGCGTTTTACACACTGGCACCTGACAAGTCTCCTTGGGCTGTATTTTGGTTGGTAGGAGGTAAGAGGAATGAACTGTTCTAGCTTAGGGCTGATCACCCTGAATAACTGAACAGTTTGCATGACTGATCCCATTTATCAACTGCACCAGCAGCGCAGGAAGCGACGACAATGAAAATCATCATAACAGGAAGTTTCTCTAATGAGAACAAATGTCACCATGTACCTGAGCCAACGAGGTGAAGGGTGAATCATGCCAGCATATCTGTCTGCAGGAAGATGGCCGAAGGGACAGATAAACTTTCCAATCCAATATACGTATCAATTTTCCCCACACTAAATGAAAATAATGGAGTCAGGATTAAACAGAAAAGTTTATGCAGATGCCCTGATCTCATGGTAAATGCTATGCAAAAATTTGTATCTTTATTTAAAAAACATATTTCCTCTGGTTTTTGTTTGTTTGTTTGTGGATCAGGTGTTATTTTGGGATATCTGTGGGATTGGCGTTAACATGCAAAGTGCATGGGGGGAAAACAGCAGCACACCAGCCACTTGGAAACTGCTGACTTTCACGTCCACCCTTCCTTGGGCCGGGATATTTACTGACAGCAGGAAGTAAAAAGGAGTTTATTGTGTTTAAAGCTGAAAGAAAGTGCAACATGGCCAACTACAGCCTTACTTTGGCTCATAGATGCAGTGTCTCCAGCTGTCCTGATTATATTGTGGGTCTTGTGATAGTTGGTATTTTTCTTAAAGCCCCAGCTTCTGGAGTCATGGGAATATTTCACTAGGAGGGTGGTGAAGCACTGAAATGGGTTACCTAGGAAGGTGGTGGAATCGCCTTCCTTAGAGGTTTTTAAGATCAGGCTTGACAAAGCCCTGGCTGGGATGATTTAGTTGGGGATTGATCCTGCTTGGAGCAGAGGATTGGACCAGATGACCTCCTGAGATCTTTTCCAACCCTGATATTCTATGATTCTATGTATGGCTCTCAGTTTTTATTAATAATGCTAAAGTAAGGTTTCTAGCCCTCTTTGTGGAGAAAAGCTTGAAACCAGGACCCAGGTGTGTGCTAAAAGCTCAGAAACCAGAAGGAAATGAAAATGAACCCAAAATGTAATTTTAAAAGAATCATCTCAAGAATGTTGTGCCAATCTCCTGATTTTTTTTCATGATTTGTGACTGGGTGGAGCTGATGATACTGTGGAGGTGTCTCTCGGAGCTTTGCCACAAGCCCTGTGCGAGGAAGCACTTAACCACTTAACGGATTTTTTTGGAGAGCACAAAGAGACTGCTTCCTCCTTGAGGAAGGGGGTGGGTGGAGTCCTGGTGGAAATGGAGGATTTGATTGCTGCTGAGGTGTAGTGGAACTGGACAGACAGCGAGTCTTTGTGTCCTTGCACAGGAGGTTTTATTATTTTGGTAAAACAAAATAAACAGCTGCATTACCCAGGGCCAGACTCAGTCACCACTTGCATCTTGGTTTCCCCCGGCCCAGGGCAGGGACGGAGAGGAAGAACCTCATGTTAACCCGTTCCCCTGGCTGAAGGTGGGGGAACAGAACAGCCCTGCAGAGTTTGCTCTTCCCTCCACACTGCTACCCAGGGCGGGTACCATTACCCCCCTTGCATGAGCGTTCAGCACAGCCCCGGTGTCCGTATCTCCCGAATCATCTCTGGGGAGCTTTCTGTCACAGTCGACTCCGAGATGTCCCCGTTTGCTCACTAGTGAAATCTCAGGGCACTCGTGCTTTCATGTGATCCACAAGGATTGCTGAGCCTTGTCTGTCTCCACCGCATGGGCCAGCCCCCTTGGGCGCGCGGCCCGCTTGATACAATTATTCTCACTCGCACAGAAGAAATGTTTTAACTGCTGAGCAGGCCCCGTGCTGGGTTACAGGGGGGATAAAGGCATCTCCCGCCGTGCCCTGTTATGTCAGCCTGTCTCACACGGCCAAACGCTGCGTTTGCAGGCCGGTGAGATTTACTTTTAGCCCCTGTGGGGAGCGTTTCAAGGGAGCGAACACCCCAGAAGCCGCATGTACAAGAATACTGTTTGGAGGCCCCAAAAGGCCTGCTGGAGGCAGAGCCAGGCAGCAAGACTAGCACAGTGCCCCCCCCCCTTCCCCCCCCGGAGACAAGGGCCGAGAGATTTTTTTTAAAAGGCTAATTAATTAAGATGAGCTATTGTCAGCAAGAGAAAATCAGGTAGTGGTAATCAGGGTGTTCTATTTCAGACAGATGTGAGGAACAGGAGGGGGATAGTTAACCTGGGGAAATAGAGTCAATTTGTGTAATGACCCAGCAACATCCACCTTTTCATATCCTCTGTGTATATCTCTTCCTACTGTATGTTCCACTCCAGGCATCTGATGAAGTGGGCTGTAACACACGAAAGCTTATGCCCAAATCTGTTAGTCTCTAAGGTGCCACAAGTACTCCTCTTGTTTTTTGCAGATTGTGGCAGGGTGGGCTTGACCCAGGCTGCCGCCCCTTTAAGAGGGAGAAAAGCCCTCTGCAAACCCCCGGGCAGGAAGGCTAATTAGCCACCTGAGGTGCAAGCCAATCAGCCTGCATGAGTTGCACCTGGCAGCCTCCTCTGGGGGATATAAGGCTGCCAGGAAGGAAGCCCAGAGCGTGGTGGTGGTGTCTGAGCTATGGAGAGCTGTGTGAGTTTGTGGAGCTATCAAGAGCTGAGTGTGTGTTGTCTGAGCTATCAAGAGCTGTGTGTGTTGTCTGAGCTATCAAGAGCTGTGTGTGTGTTGTCTGAGCTATCAAGAGCTGTGTGTGTGTTGTCTGAGCTATCAAGAGCTGAGTGTGTGTTGTCTGAGCTATCAAGAGCTGTGTGTGTGTTGTCTGAGCTATCAAGAGCTGTGTGTGTGTTGTCTGAGCTATCAAGAGCTGAGTGTGTGTTGTCTGAGCTATCAAGAGCTGAGTGTGTGTTGTCTGAGCTATCAAGAGCTGTGTTTGTATTATTGTATTAGGGGCTGAACTATATAGAGTTTGTAGAGCCAGAACATGTGGAGCTATTTAGAGCTGGGTATTAATGAGCTGTTTAAGAGCTGGATATTAATGAGCTACTTAGAGCTGGATGTTAATGAGCTGTTTTAAGCTGTATATATTGGTGGTGGGGTCCTGCACTGTAAATTAAAGGGCACTGTTGGAGCAAAAAAGGGTTTCCTGCGTGTTCCTGAGGGGGGGGGGGTGAGAGAGCGGTCTGTCACAAGATACAGACTAACACGGCTGCTACTCTGAAACCAAATATGTAAATGGCTTAGGAAATGCCTAGAGAGACGTGATTAGGTTAATTTATTTTATTTTCTGTAGGGCTTGTGGACTCCTCTGTGCTAATCCCAAATGCTTTTGTTTTGCTTGTAACCTTTAAGCTGGACCTCCGGAAAGTTATTCTTGATGTTTAATTTTTGTAAGTGGATTTTTTAAATCTAGCAAAAGCCAGATGTATTTTCTGCTTTTTGGTTTTAATAAAATGTATCTTTTTTAAGACCAGGATTGGGTTTTTGTGTCCTAAGAGGTTTGTGCACATATTGTTTAATTAGCTGGTGGCAACAGCTAATTTCCTTTGTTTTCTTTCTCAGCTCTTCCCCGGAAAGGGGGTGGGGTGTGAAATGGCTTGAGAGTAAACCCTGCCCCCCTATCCCCCCCCAGGAACGAATTCCCAAGTGCACCTTCCAGGGTTCTCAAGAGGGGTGGAGTTTGCACTAGGGTGGCGGCAGCGTTTACCAAGCCAACGTCAGAGAGAAGCTGTAACCTTGGGAGCTTCATACAAGCCTGGAGTGGCCAGTATTAACTTTTAAAATCCCTGCTCCCCTCCCACCCTGCCCTCTCCCCAGAGCCTGCCTCTCCAGCAGGGCAGCAGAGAGCCCAGGCGAGAGGAGCAAGGGCTCCTGTCTGGAGCTGGACATATCTGGCCTTCTCTGCCATAGCACCCCAGCACTACAGTCAGGACTGGACTTTGTCCTCCCAGCGCGGTAGGGAAGAGCTAGGCCCCTTTTAGAGATGGAGAACTGAGGCACAGGGTGGAGGAAGTGACTTGTCCAAGGGCACGCAGGGGGATGAGACTAGGAGGTACGTTGCCAACTGTCTAATGGCACAAACCCAAACACCCTTGCCTCATCCCCTTCTCCAAGGCCCAACCCCCGCTCCTTCCAGCCCCCTCCCTCCATCGCTCACTCTCCCCGGGCTGGGGCCGTGGTTTGAGGGGTTCGGAGTATAGGAGGGGGCTCCAGCTGAGCCTGGACAGGGAAATTGGATTCGCTTCACATCGCTTCGCTTAGTTGCATTTTTCAGGAACGTTACTACAGCGTTAATTAAGCGAGGAGTTCCTGTAAAATGAAGCCTCAGGGGAGGGGAGATCAGGCCGGCCCTTGGCCCCGGCCCGGCGCTGTTCCCTAGCACTCAGTGATTCAAATGCATAGTCCCTAGGTGACTTTTTTCCCCGGCGTCTGCTCCCTCCCTGAAATCTGCAACAGTCGTACACACGGGATGGAAACCCGTCAGAAATGTCTCTTCCCTCTCCGCTGTCTGGAATGCAGCATGTTCGATCAGCAGAGTTGCTACTGGGCCTGATGCCTCCCTGGTGCCGCTGCAGAATTTTCCTCATTAACAATTTTGTTTTGAGCTCTATCAGTTAGCCAGTTTTTTAACTACTTAAGATGTATCATGCTTATTCTGTGTGGTGCTAATTTTTAACCATTAATGTTGTAGAACTAAGAAGTATTAAATTGTTTGTAAATTGTTCATGTTTCATATTGTGTTTGTTTCCATATTGTAACTGTTTCATATTGTGTTTGTTTCCATATTGTAACTCAGACTCCATTTTTTTTTTACTCCTGTCTTAAACTCCATTTTAAAATGCTCACTCCACTTTGTCTATGAAATCCTGATGTAACCTAATTAGTTTAGATGTGTGAATGAGGTATGTATGGATGATGGAATCAACCTCCAGCCCTTCCTGATGAAAAAGTGTGAACACCAACCACTGAAGAACAAAGCAAAAGGAGTCTACCATAAAGAAAAAGAACAAAGGTCCAAATTGAAGAAGCATCAAAGCCTGAAAGTCATGTCTGCAATTGACGGATAATTAATCAACAGATCCCAGAGGCAGCATGACACAGCAAGACCTACAGATTCTAAATTCAAACTGAAACCCTATAAAAAGGCTGGGTGAGCTAGCAGACTTTGGGTAACGTTCTGCTGCCAACACCAAGGGGTATCGGTGCGCGCCCGACAGAGACCCAACCCCTCCTTGTGCCAAGCTCTCTTGGCCAGTTAGCCGACACAAACTACGAACCCAAGCTGCGAACCCAAGCCACGGACTCAAGCTACGTTCAGGACGGGTAACTATAGAGCAGCTGCAGAACATCTGGGGGGTGTGTGGGTGTGTGTGGGTGTGTGTGTGTTGTGTACACATAGGTATTAAGTATTAGCTATTGATTATTGTTTTATAATAAACGTGACATTCTTGTCTTATCCCCTGAAAAGATCCTGTGTAGTTTTCTGTACAACATTGTTGTGCAGTCAGAAGTCATGTGCCTCAGAGATATCAAGTTCTGTTACGCCAACACATTTGCCTTTATGAACCAAACTTGTGATCTCACCGAGACACAGTGTCAAGTTGATTTGACAAGACCTATTTTCCATAAAACTACACTGACCTCCTTTCATTCTTTTTTTAGAGGTGTGGTAGCACTTCCACATGAGTGTTGGTTTCAGTATTTAATTTAAAACAGGTGTTCTACCTCTGTGTTTAAAAATGAAATCCAGCTTTAATATAAGCACCACTGCATCCATCATATAGTACCCCTCCCCTGCTTTTAAGAGGTGATAGGTGCCTCTGAGGAGCAGGTGATGTTTGCTAGCTCAGACATGCCAGAAAACTGTTAATTGTGGGTCAGATTCAGAAAGCGCACATAGAAGGCCCATGAATCGTGTAAGTCAAACGGAATTTGATACAGTATGGGTGGTAGTGTTACCTGGGTGAATCTAAAGTGGCAGGAAGAACATAACTTTACATTGTTTGAGGATTTTTTTTTAATAAATATGTGATCTTGTAATTAAAGACGATCCCATGAGCCACATGTACAAAGAGTGACGCTGGCACGTTCAGCCTTCAGAAAGGATCCGAAGCCATTACCATCTTGGAAAAGATGAAGAAGACAACATAGTGCACCTCAGAGCTTTCTGAAGAGCTGGAGTCACTACCAGACCAAGCAGCACAGGGACTCGCTGAGATGAAAACTAGACAACATGCTTCAAACCTTAGTGTAGACCAGGTGTAAATAAATCTCTTACCGCTCCATCATCTGGCCACGTGTCTGCCTCAGTTTCCCCTCTTCCAGGTGGCAGCCTATCTCATCTGGTGAAGAGCGGAGGGTTTGCATTCTGCCTCACACTAGTGTCCTCCCTCTTCTGATGAGAAACCAAACAAAGACAGTTCCCAAACAATACAGCCCTCCTTCCCTGTTGGTGCAGTGGCAGGCATCAATTTCACATTAAACCTACTGGTGCAGGGAAGACTCCACCCCAGCTCTAGGTTAGCAGTGTCTTCAGTCTCTCTGCAGGCTTGGTAGTTCTCAGTCTGCCCCAGGCCACCCTTTTCACCTCATTAGTAAGCAAGACTGCACCACCCCCAGGGGTACTCCTTTTACCCCTCCTCGACCTGACGCTCCAGTCCTGTGGTGGTCTGTTCATCCTCAGACTTAGCACTGTCCTGAACCCCTGTCCTTACAAACCCGGATCCTTTCTGAAGGCTGAACGTGCTTTTCTAGCTTCCCAATGATACCAGCTCTCAGCAAGGTTTTGTGTAGCCCCAGCTCTAGGCTCTTCCCCAGCTGCCTTTCCTGTGCTGCAAGCTTCACTTCCTGTCCTCGGGTCCCAACCGTCAGCTTCTTTTCCATAGCAAGTCCAAGCATCTCTTCTTATACACTGGTTCTCTCTGAGTCATATGACCCTGGGATCCCATCTCCCTTTAAAAGACTAAGTTCCTGTGAGCCCCAAACTAATGGTGCCATTGCTAAAAAGCTCAGCTTACTCCACTACAAAGGGCAAGTTGGATTTTAACTCCTGGTAGCTGGGGTTCCCCTTTGCAGTGTGTGGGAATTGTGCAGTATCTCTTAGTAGTTACTCAGCCTCTCAGGGGCTCACTGTGTATTAGAAGCCAGGCAGAACAGTTGTGTGTCTATGCAGCTAGGCCGTGCATAGTGTTAGAACACAGTTACTTGGACAGCCCTGTGTGGTACCTTCCTGGTATGCTGTGTGAAGAGCAAAAGACACAACAAACTTGTGCTAGAAGCCAGCCACACTAAGGTTGGGAAATGTGTTAGTGAGCACAGTCCCAAAGCACACCTTCAGCAGTGCTGTACTACAAACAACAACAGCAACTTCCCTTGTGAAGTGATGTCAGCAAGGCCGGCGACAGAAATTTTGGGGCCCCCTACTCTGATCGTTGGGGGCCCCCTACTCTGTTCTCTAACCCCCCCAGCCTATTCTCCTCCCCCCCATGCCTGACCCGCCCACCTCAGCCTCCCCCCACCAAACCTCCTTCCCTCCCGCACCCACGCCTCGCTGGCCCCCGCGGAGCGGCGCGCCCGGCCAGTCCTCTGCAGCCGCCGGGGCGGGGGAGGCGATGGAGCCGGCATCCTGTGGTGCCACCGGGGGGGTTTCCCCCCCCCCGCCAAGGGCTGGCCCGGCTCTTGCTGCAGGTGGGGGTGCCTCGGGGCGGCTCCTGGGGTGCGGGACGAGCTGCCGACGGCTGAAGGGCTCGGGAGGCAGCCAGCCACTGACAGGTGGACACAGCCCGGGAAAGAGCGACCAGGGAGATGCGGTGCCCAGGGGGGACGACTACGGGTACAGCTGTGTACCGGGCCCCGGACTTTGGGGGGCCCCCCTTAAGTCCGGGGCCCGGTACAGCTCTACCCGTAGTACCCCCCTGTCGCCAGCCCTGGACGTCAGAGCCCCTGTCATTGCTCAAGCTGTGTTCAGTCAGTCAGCTGTTGTTAGACTTTTCTTATAGGCTATTTAACATGGGAGAGAAACGTTCGTTACAGTGGCCTGGCTGTTCAAACCTCCTCAGGAAACGCTTTGATTTGCCTGAGGGAATCTGATGGAACAGCGGATAGAGCAATCTGTCCATTGTCCTTCAAGCTTCGTTAAATTTCTGGCAAGCACCTCCCTGTTAAATGCGATAGTTATTGTACTGTAACAGTGTCAGCAGCATGGTATGATAATAAGAATCAGGGAGGTAGCCGTGTTAGTCTGGAATAGCAGAGGTAACAAAGAGTCCTGTGGCACCTTAAAGACAAACAAAAGTATTGAAGCATAAGCTTTCGTGGGCTAATACCCACTTCATCGGATGCAAGCACATGCAGGTATTGATTAATATTAGAGCTGGGGATAGAATGACAACAATTATCTGTCACCAAATCCATCAACTAGCCCGGGCAGTGAATAGATGAGAGAATATTCCTAGTTCTAGAAACTGGGTGAATAAAGAAATGAAAATAGCCATCAGCTAGTTACTCAAAAAGATTCTGAAATTTGAATCAATTCTTCCAAGAGTTTCCTTCCCTGAACTCGAAGTACAATTACTCATAAGCGTCATGTGACTTGCTCCTAAGTAGGTCATTGCCTCGAGGTATGCCAGGATCTGCAGCATTAGGAACTGACTCAACTGCACTTGCAGCTCCCAGGCCTGAGGAACGAGCGGGAAGAGGACAGGGCGATGGGAGTGCCCCGCTGGCATCGCTGTGCAGGCATCGGGCTGTGCAGCCCCACACAGCGGAGAGGTGTCTGTCCGACTCCGGAACTGGGATTGCTCATTGCACAGCTAGTGCAATGATAGTGAAAACCAGGCAAGTCCCCACTTGCTCACGAGGTCCTCAGCCCGTCTGCACTGTGAGGTTCTTGAGGCACTGTGTAAATAGGGCCATTCCACGTTAACCTGGGGTTGCCCGAGAAGCTCTTCAGTGAGACCGAAGGTACGTTTGTGTCCTTTGCACCCTCCAGTCTGAGCGCCTTGGCCTGGGCCTGGGTGGGGAGCGGCAAATGCTGTAGGGGAAGTTAGTGCCGGGCCTTGGGAAATAGCAGATGGAGGTGTCCTGTTGCTAGACCCATCCCCGTAGGCTGAGTTTGTGACCACAGTGCTCTCAGCCAGCAGAGAGCAGAACTGAGGGTGGGATCCAGGCAGGATTGCAGGGCAAGGTGCCAGCTTTCCTGTGCATTGTGTAGGGAGCCCCGGTGCCCGACTCAGGCTTTGTGGCTTGCAGGGGTGGTCCTGAGATTATCTAGGTTAAAAGGTCAGAGTTGCAGGACCATGCAGGCCCTGTGAGGATCTCACCTATACTGCCCAGCAGCTGATGTCCTAGCATGGGTAGGAGCCAATGCACTAGAACTGGTGGAGCCCCATCTCTTAGATAGGGTTACCAGGTGTCCAGTTTTTGACTGGACCACCCTGTCGAAGAGACCATGGTGGCTCCAGTCAGCACCACTGCCCAGGCCATTAAAAGTCCAGTTGGAGCGAGGCTGCTAGCTCCCTATCTGGCTCTGGGCAGCTCCCGGGAGCAGCCAGCATGGCCCCCAGGCTCTTAAGCGTAGGGGCAGCCATGGGGTCTCCACATGCTGTCCCCGCCCCGAGCACCGGCTCCACAGCTCCCATTGGCTGGGAATCCATTTAGCTTGCTAAATTAGGTATTATTTTGCATTTTATCTTTTCAGCACCAGTTCTGACTTTTATGCCCCAATACTTATAATCTTGTAACGTCTCTCTTTCTGTACTTACATGGTAAAGATAAAGCTATTCCATCCTGTGCAATTAGAGCAGCGCTCCATAGATCAACGCAGCAGCATTTGAGCCCAGCCAGGGCCGGCGACAGAAATTTGGGGGCCCCCTACTCTGATTGTTTGGGGGGGGGCCCAGCCCAGCTGGCACTTCTCCCCCCCTTCCCCAGCTGACAGTAGCCGGGAGGGCCCCCAGCCCAGCCGCCCCCCCCCCCAGCCCAGCCGGCGCTCCCCCCCCCCCCAGCTGACAGTGGCTGGCGGCAGCGCGGGGTCCTGTGGGAGCGCAAGCCGCCCTTGCTGCTCCCCCCCCCCCCCCCGCACTTTCTCCCCCGGACTGTGCCGCTGCCGCCGGCCGGACTCACTGCTCCTGCCAGGGACACGCGCGCTCATCCGGAGGAGAGCCGCGCCGCCTCCCCGCCCCTTCCCCACTCTCCAGGACCGGTGACAAGGGGGGACGACAACGGGTACTGCTGTGTACCGGGGCCCCCCTAAAGTCCGGGGCCCAGTACAGCTCTACCCATAGTACCCCCCTGTCGCCGGCCCTGAGCCCAGCACTTTGAGCCAGAGCCTTCCCACACGAGCCATGGGCGGCATTCTAGCAAGTGATGGCATTGGCAGGCTGCTGGTCTTGCTCTGCACCAGCCAGCTTGAAGGAGATAACAGACAAGGTTGAATGTTGGGGATGGGGAACCCTGGATTCCGGTCCTGGCTCAGGGAGCTGGTGTGGGGTCTACTGGCTAGAGCAGTAACCTGAGAATGAGAACCCCCGGCTGGATTCTTTGAAGGTTTGAACAAAAGGAGGCATTTCAGGGAGGGCTCACGCAGCCCAGGGCCTGGGTGTCTTCTGTTAACTGGAGCCTGGCGTCTGCTCTAAGCTTCGCTCCCTCGGCCCTGGTCAGGCCAGGCTCTGATTGGAGAGTGTACTGAAGAGGTGGATCTGCAGCACTTGGGGTGGAGGGATGTCTGAAGAAGTGGAAAACCCACGCAGGAGTTCTCGTTTCCTAACGTGCAGTCATGAAAGTTACTCAGCTCACTGGGTACTGCCGGAAAATCAGTGGTTGAGCGCACAAAACAAATGAAAAATGGTACAGAAATAAAAAGAGGATGGACAGCAACTAATGTTGTTGAGGAGAACTTTTAAACCCAGGCTGAAATTTTGGCCTAGTCTAGCAAAGTATGCTAGGCACTAAAAATCCTCAGATGACCAGAGACACTGGATTTATGGCTTATTACAACCATCTGTAACCCACTAACAACACCTACCTGAGCTGCTCCCCGCCTTCTTTTCCTCCCTATGACTGGAGAGTGGGGAGGGGTAACCTCACCTTGAATGGTCTTTTGAATTATGTGCTAACTACTTACGCTAAACAATTGGTTCCACCTTGTGTTTAGCTGTCACACTGGGTTAGTTTCCCAGACCTGAAGAAGGGCTCTGGGTGGCTTGAAAGCTTCTCTCTCTCACACCCAAACAAGTTGGTCCAATCAAATATATTCCCTCCCCCTCCTTATCTCACAGCTATAACCTCGGTATTTATGGAGCAGAAGCAGAAAGTGTAGGGGGGAAATGGCACTTTAACCAGAAAGCCACATGATGGACTTTTCATGGTGTCCATAGTAAAATGTCCTGGGAGTCTCTGCAAATTATATTTAATTTTCTAACATCATTAATATTGCATCTATATTGAATTTGTGAGATGTGATGGGGCGGACTGGCCCTGCACTGGGACAGAGGGGGTTAACCATTCCCTACTAGCAGAGGAAGCCCCGCCCCCTGAGGCTCTGCTGGGCATGCTCCGACTGACAGGCAAGTGTATATGCCTGCAGGACTGCTCAGTCCCGGCTGGCCGCCAAGGAGGAAGGACGCTCAGCCGAGACTCCAGCCCAGTCACAGCCCTTACTGGGGAGAGCTGAGGAGCCAGGACCCAGGATCAGAGGTCTGTGGCTATTGGGGCCCCGGCGAGCATCGGATGCCGAGGAACCCAGAGACCCTGGAGCTACTGGGATTACAGCAGTTGGCGAGCTGGTGGGAAGTGACCCAGGGAAGGTAAGGGAGTGGTACCCCCCCAACACTGTGAGGCCAGCGTGTTTCGTCAGGATTCCCCGCTGACCCCAGGACGGACCAACCTGCCCCGGACAGGTGGGAAGGCCTGGGCTCCCCCACGGGGGGTCGCTAGCCCCCCCCCTTTCATTTCTGACAGTATAGTCCCTTGACTTGGTTCCTAACCCCCCAAGAGAGAGGAATCTAGAGGGACTTGGCCGGTGGGCCACGCTGCCATAGAGGCGCAACATATGGACTCCGGCCACTGGGCCGCCCTCTCCTATTAAGCCCCGGGACACTGACTGCCGAAAGGACAGTAGGACGGACGTAGACATGAGAGAGGTGGGGTTATCCCGCCCCCCTCCCCCTGACTCAAAAGGGCTGACGAAGAGTAACTCCCCATGTAGGATAATTCAGTGTTAGACCTGATACTGACAGGGACTAATGAATTGATTATTGAACTAAATATTACAGATTGCCTAGCTGCAAGTTATTTTGACCTCATTACACTGGTTTTATGCAAAGAGAATCCAGTCCCAACCGGTGATCTGTATCCCTGGAACTTTAAAAAAGCCCATTTCCCACAGCCAAAAATAATTATGAGCAAAAATTGCACAAAAGGAAAAATTTAAATGGAAAAATGAGAACAAAAAGTGAGACTTTAAATAGCTTTAAAGGACATTTTACGAGATGCCCCAATAGCCACAATTCTTCAGTGATGGAAAAAAGTCTTTTTTGGTTAAAAAAAAATCTTGGTTAAGAGAAGATGTGAAAACAACAAAAATGAAAAAGAAATCCTCAAAATAACAACGGAAACAAGGGAGTTGTGATGGGGGTTCCCGGGGGAGCCAATGGAGGTCGCTCAATTAGGGTGAATTGCAAAGAATGGGGCAGACAATCCCCAAAAGCTGGTGGATAATCCAATACTTAGATTCACCAAGCCAGCACAAACCAGCTTCTATAATACCTCACTGGCTGCCCAGAACCCAGCACCACTGCTCCCTTAAAGCAACCCAGCCCCAGGCCTCCACCCAGACACCCAACTCAAATAGGAGGAGGATCACTGAAAATCTCATTCATCATATAAAATAGTTCTACCAATCCCAAGGATCAGACACATTACCTCCCAGGTTAATGAATATTCCGGATCTTACCTAAATACACGCTACAGCCATTTCTTATTAACTAAACTAAAAACTATTAAAAAAGAAAAGAGAGCGTATTGGTTAAAAGATCAGTATACAGACAGACATGAGTACAGTTCTGAGCTCAGATGCATAGCCGAGATGATGAGCTTTTTAGTTGCAAAGAGTTCTTTCAGAATCAGCCCATAGTCCAATGTTATCCAGGGTGATCCAGATTAGGACTGGAGATCTCAGTCTTTTGACTGAAGCTTCCCCTGCATGAAGCATCAAGCAGATCTGAGAGGAAAGGATCAGCTCCCAAGAGTCTATTATTCAGTTCCAGGCCTTCTCTTGCCAGCTCCCAAGTTCTTAGGCAAACAATAGGCAATCATGGAGAGTCTGAGGTTTACCTATTTCCTAAGCATCACTGGTAATTAGCTACACAGATTAACATAAGACTGTTTTCCACCGTTCATAGGTGATTTGCTGTACACTTCAAAGAGCGCTGAATACAGTAATATAACTATGTTTACAGTTCATTTAAATGTTAAGATGTCCTTTTGATCTCTGAATGAACAGAATACGGCATAGACAGAGACTGCGGGATTACATTGTTAACCTCTAACAATATATATGTAAACACACAAAACTACAAATATTATCTTCCAATATGTCCCTAAAGGTTGAATCTTGATCAATTAGCCTGCAAGCTGCTAGCTAGAGTCCCGGCCCAGTCCTGTAGCTATTAGAAGGCTCAAAAGCAAAGGAGTGCCTTCTGATTCCTCTGGCACACCCCTCCCTCTCAGTTCCCTGCCTGGCAGCCATTCCTCGCAACCCCACGTCCCAGGGGCAGGGTGAATGCGGCGCTGCATCCGCTGCTTTCCAATGGCAGAACTTGCATGTTTCACCTCCAAATTCCCCAGGACCTGCCTGTTCTTCGGTTGCTCTCTCGTCTCTGCACCGCCCTTTGGAACGGCAGTTTTCACACCTTGGCTGCACAGATGCTGGTTCTGTTACTTGTCCTCCGGAGTCGGTGGGGGGGGGGGGCACTCAAACCGTTCCCAAACAAGCATTCCCTCCTGGTGCATCTGCGGTGCACAGCCGCTGCCAAAGCGGGCTCCACCACACACAACTGTGCTCTGCGGGCTCTGCTCCGGAACAACAGGCTGCTGCTGCTCTCGGCGCCTGCCTGTCAGCCATTCCCACTTCCCAGCCTGCAGCTCCCTTCTCTCCTGGTGCTAATGAGGATGGCAGGCTGCTCTTTCCCCACCATCCCAGGGCTCTCCCATCAGCCACAGCCAGAGGGGCGGCAAGGCCAGTTCTGCCCTTCCCCAGAAGGCCACACCCCACCCTTCACTGTTGTTCCTGTTTCAAGGGATGGACTCCTGAAGGCACCTGGACCGCCCCATGCTGGAGAGGGCAGCAGAACCCAGGGTCCCCAGGATCTTCCACTCCTTCCTATGGACCCCACTGGGGCGATGTCCATCTTGCTCCTTGGTCAGCAGTGCATGTGCTTCTGGGACTGATGGTTACAATGATGATTATTACTGTTCCAAGCCAAGATAATTAATCCGCGGGTCTGCTTTCCCCTCTTCCACACTTGGGAAGTGGCTTTCTTAATGCCAAAGGACTCTGCCTCCAATACACCCTTTTCATACATCGTCTCAGAAGGTTCCGTCCAGACACTAGGAGTTCTGATCTGCACCCAGATGGGTCTCCATAGGGTACAACCCCAACCACCAGTGTTTTAGTCTCTGGGTTCATTTTAGGATTCATGGGGTCTGGTAGACTTTCCTGGGAATTTCCCAGTGGTTTTTTCTTGCCCAAGTAAGCCATCGATCATTGGGTTTATGTCACTGAGGTGGAATTAAGGAATTTAGCTTTATACTTGCCAATTTTGCTGCTGACTCTAAAATCCCAAATATCTAGTGTTAAATTCTTGAAGCTGGGATAAGATAAGGAAAGATAAGGACAGACATTCCCAAAGGCCAAATTACACCAGCCAAGAGTTTGCATGAGTACAGACCAAGAGCAAACCATCTCCAAAACAGGACAAAAACAGAGATTAGTATCCTTCTACAAGAGGAAATATAAAAATAGATTGTTGAGTCTAACGCAGGCTTGCATCACATTCAAGTTTTATTCACGTATATCCATGTGTGTATTGTAGCACAAGGAGCAAACAGTGTAAAAGAAGTGAACTAAGCAACCAATGAAGAGAGAGGGCAGTAGGTGAAACCTTGCTGCTTTACCTGCCCCAGGTTTAGACTCCAGGTGAACCTGTATTCTGTATAGAAGACAGTAAATATGGCAAGAAAGAAACAGAATGCAATAATAGGATATCTGACAGCAACGTAAAGGAGTTGCTAATCTACAAAAAATAGGCAGGAAAGGTAAACTCCAAGCAGAAAACATTTATTTTCCCAATATCTAGATAATAGACCTGATGCAGTAGTATATGTATCATCTTTATTGGATTTTTATATCACACTTCCCATCATGGTACATGGGCACATTACAGAAATTGACAGGAGGAACTGTTGCCAATTATTAGTTTACAGTAACTGACCCTTAAAGGAACATCATCAAGGTAGATTTGCTATTTTTGTAAATGAATGCCTGTTTAGAATTGCTGCTCCATCAGCAGTCAGCAGTGGACTGTCCCTAACTCTGGGCTAGATTGCAAGTGGATGAGCTAAACATTGTTTAGGCGTCTGTGACTATTATTCATCACATTCTGATTCACTTGACCTGACGTAAATACTCAGCCTGATGTATAAGGAATAAGTCAGGCAGCTGCATCCCTCTGCCCCAGAGCACATCCCTAAGAGGCTGCCTCACTCCATAGGGGTCTTGACGAGAGCTGGACGAATCAGCTGATTTATTTATTTCTTTTTTGTTTGTTTGTTTGTGGGCAGTTCCTAACAAAACCTGTGAGAGTCTAACTGAATTTGAAAAATTGTGTCCAATAAAAAAGTTCAATTTGGGTCAAACAAACCTTTTCCCTGGACCTGAACTGCTTTGTTTCCAAGTGTCTCCCAGATCAGTTGCCTTTCTCACAAGTTGGTTCGAACAAATCTATCCATCATATTGTCTATCCATCACATTGTTCTCTTATACTGTCTTTAAGATGGGTCTGCCTGTTCTTTATCTGTGTGGGATGTGTTCGTACTCAGCTGTTCTGGCACATGTTCGTGCTTCTAGCAGCCCTCTTCTTGCCAACTTCTGTTAGTGGGACCTGCCTCTGGCTCACAGCCCAGCTTTGCTTTATGTTAGCAACATCTTGACCATTACTTCAGTTCAGGCTTCGGGCCTCATACTGGGCCTCTGATGCAATAATTTGTTTCAGGGCCTCATCCTACTACACCTGAGACAGGTGAGCCACTGGCCAGAAGAGGGCGCTCTGAATGCTG
This sequence comes from Sternotherus odoratus, assembly GCA_032164245.1. Classification (NCBI taxonomy): domain Eukaryota; kingdom Metazoa; phylum Chordata; order Testudines; family Kinosternidae; genus Sternotherus; species Sternotherus odoratus. The sequence continues at coordinate 1,766,530 of JAVMKO010000011.1, forward strand.
AACGAGCTGATTCCCAAGATGACCAGCAGGAGGTGCTGCACCGGTGAGTCTTTGCTTTGCCACAACTGGAGTTCATATTACCCAAGTGTTTCTATTATATGTTCAGTGATGACTTCTCCAAACTTTCCCTTCAGGGGGCGAAGTTTTCCAGTTCTAGTCTCTGCTGAAGGGTGAAGGTCTCCGGAGGGTTTCTGTGGTTCAGTCCGTTGCCACCTCCAGACACTCTCCCTAAAGTGGAGCAGACTTAGCAGACCAGCGAATCCAGCCCGGTGTATCTAGGGGTAGCAGATGCTGATGCATTGCACAGCGTTTGCCTGTCATTCCTGACACAGGACTGCACTGTGCCGCCACAGGCACTTGTATGCAGAGTATTCTGAGCAACTGGAACTCCAGGCACGGCATTTTCCCACTGCAACTAAACTGTAGACTAGGATCCCAATGCAGTTCCCTCTGGGACAAAGCTGCCCTATGTTATGAACCCCCTCATACCAGGTATAATGCTCGGGGGCTGACAAAAGATTACAAAAGGCTGATAATGGAACTGAAGGCTAATACGTGTATATAACTAATACCTTGCTCATAGAGATATGAGATTACACTGGCCGTTAGATGCCAGTATTTTTTGTCCCGCATCTGAGGAGCATATAGGGCAAATGTGGTCAAACTCCACCATGACATTATCACTCATGCACGCATGCAAGTTATTCATATTATTTTTAAATCTGTGAGGTAATTTGACTAGTTGTTCAAATGCGTCCTTAATGATGATGTCTCTTGTTTGTGTAGCCCATGGCCGTCTGCGCTGGCCTGGTTTCAGGTGGCCTGCTGCTGTCCCCCAGCACACAGGCAAACAAAGGCCCGGGTGTTGAGATCTAACAGACATTCACAAACCCTTGCACCCACACGGATTGAACACCTCTATGGATCCGACTGCAGGAGTTGGGCCTACCGCTTTGCAGAGCTGCCATCTATAGGAGAGACAAGATTGGGCTGTTGGCTATATAGAGGGTGGCATTAAATAATCCCCAGGCTATGGTGGCTCACAGAGGCGTGGTACGTTCTAAATTAGCAGGTGAAGAAGAGGCAGTTACAAAGGTACCGGCCCTTTAAGATCCTGCTGCCAAGGTCACTGTGCGTACCTGGTGAGGCAGAAGCAGGGACTCCGGGGAGACACTGAGAAGCTTTTGCCCCTTCGGTAGCCCTGGTAACCGGGAGCTAAGCAGATGGCAGTTACCTCTCCCTGCAGCTGTCAGTGCTGGAGCTCCGTCCCGGGTGCCAGCATCTCGGCAGAGTCAGGAACAATAGACCAGCTCTCCAATGTCCGTGCGGGGTGCAGAACGGAGCTGCACATGGCTCATCACCGTCCGGTCCACCAGGGCCATTCATGGGCCGGAGTCTCCCGGTGAGAGCCAAAGGCAGGCTCTTGTTCCGAGACGTCCCTAAGGCTGGGATTTTGATGAAATTTCTAACACTGCACATGAGTACACGCACGCACACGGTGGGGGGAGGTTTTCTGACTGGAGCTTTTCTGTGCCCATATTTACAAGAACGTCAAGTGTTTGCAGTGCCCCGTTCCAGCGCTCGCTCCTTCCAGCGTCGGAGGAGTTATGCTCCACAGATATTGGATCGGCAGGTCCTGGCGTTGGGAAGTGCGAGTGATGGATTAGGACTTTGGAAATGCCTGTGTCAATTATTGCCTCCCCCATATATCAATGCCCACGAACATCACCTAGCATCCCTCCTTAGAAACTCAACGTACAGGATCCCCAAAACTGCTCTAAACACTATTCTGGCTTGGGTGGTTTTGCTAATCTGCCCTTCCCCCTCCTTGTCTTCCCTTTGCCAACGGCCGGCTGAAGATTGACAGCCGTGGCTACCAGCAGTGTCTTTGCCTGCCACATTGTAGCTTCTGAACTCTCAAATCTGGCAGACTTTCAGGCCAGGGTCCCGTCAGGACCTGATTGGCCCCCGGGATGAATGCGCTGTGGGCAGACGATAGCACTGGGCCGACTTGTTTGGAAACAATGATAATTAAAAAGCAATTCTCTTTCTTCCCTGATTGTCCATGGAAATCACGGCCATCAAGCGTGAGGAGATGTGGCAGGCATTTAGGCAATGCAAAAACGATGAGTAATGATCAGGATGAGTTAACTGCAGGGGGGGGGGGGGAAGGCCACAATAAAGCAGCCTCTTAAAACCAGAATGGAACCTACTACAGTAGAGCGAAACACTCTCCTTTAATTGAAATCTCCTTCAATCTTAGTTGATTCAATTCACAACTCCCTCCAGTGCAGTGCTGGCTGGATATCTCCTTTTAGAGGTGTCTTTAGAAGCTTGCATCCGTAGTGCCCTAGCCTGGCACGTTTGGGGCTTAATAACAAAGGAAAACTGCAACAGCTTGTTCAAAGGCCCAGAAGGAGCCCTCACAAGGGGTAAGAAGCATTTAGCACCAGGAAGGCACTGAGACGTGTGTATTCCAGGTTGGTTTTAATTACAGCTGGTATTTCCAAGTCTGCCATCTGCCCAAAAAGCAGGGAGGAGCTCCAGCTGTAATATGTAGGGCTGTTGTACCCACAGGTAGATCCCCATCACCCCAAAGTCTGTAAGTGGGTGTGATGTTAGATTCACTCACTCTGGGGCACCTGGCATTGGCCACTGTTGGTAGACAGGATACTGGGCTGGATGGACCTTTGGTCTGACCCAGTACAGCCATTCGTATGTTCTTATAAATTGGACTATATTAACACACACTAGGGAACTTTTAGTGCATGCCGCCAGAGTCCTGCTGAACCAATCAATGCATCACCTCCTAGTCCACACTAGAATTTACACAGACTAATGCACCATGTAGACAAGCCCAAATTCTCACCTTTCAGCCAGGATTGGGAAATGCCCCTGCATTAGATGGAAACTACAGAAGCACAATGCAGTAATCAGTATTCTTCTTCGAGTGATTGCTCACATGCATTCCACTATAGGTTAGGCACGTGCTGCGGGCCTGGTTGCCGGGTAGATTTTCCCCTAGCTGCAGACTGGGTGAGCAGGGAGCCCCCTGGAGTGGCGCCACTGAGGCACTCTATAAGTACCCCTGCGACACAGTCTGGCCCTCAGTTCCTTCTTTACCGCTCGAGCTGGTAGTCGGAAGAGGAGCTCTGCTTTTCAGCGTTCTCCTTATCTCCTAGCTAGTCGATTGTTCTCTTAATTGTTCGTTGTTAGCAGTTGTTGTTAGTTAGTTTACATAGTCTTTGTAGTGTAAATAGTCAAGTGCAGGGGTTTTTCCCTGCTGCCGGAGCCTCTGTCTTCAAGGCTCCGGGATTCAAGCACTCAGAGTGTGGGAAGCCTATGCCTATGGGAGACCCACACTCTAAGTGCCTCTCAAGTGCCTGGTAAGTGCACTTGGCAGTTTCTTCCTAGATCTGCAGTACCTTCAGCCCAAGACCCGCAAAGACAGGGAATCCCGCTTGCGGCACGTCCTGATGGAGGCGGCCCCGGACTCGAGTGCGGCACCAGACCCCGCACCCAAACCGCCGAGAGCCAAGCCTCGGCACCGGTCGCGCTCCCCCAGCACCAAGCGGAAGAGGAGCGCTCAACTTCGCCCCGCTCCGGCGCCGGACCGCGTCCAGCCGTCGGTACCAGTCCCGCGACCTCAGCCTTCTCCGGGGAGCCGACCTGAGGAAGAGCCGCCAGCACCCGCACCGCTGACTCCGGCGCCGCAGGAGGCCCCGTCGAGTCCGGTGCCAGTGGTCTTGCCACTTGGGGTGCCAACTCCGCAGCAGCTTCCCTCCACGATGGAGGCGTGTACTGCTGCGAGAGGGTTGCTTGCCGGGGACGCCCCGCAGCAACAAGTCCGGTCGACGGGCAGGCCGCCCATGACCGAGGCAGAGATCGCGTGTCGGAGCCCGGCAGGGCATGGACACCGCTCGATCTCGCGGCGCCGACCAGACTCCCGGCAACGGTCACCCGCCCGGCTCCGGTCGCAGTCTCGGCGCCGCAAGGAGTTGAGACCCTGCTCAAGGTCTCCTCCTGGCCGTTCGCGCCACTCGCGCTCTGGCCGCCGATCAGAGTCCCGGCACCCTGGCAAGGGCCGGTCGTACTCTCGGCACCGGTCGCACTCCCGGCACCGGTCCCTCAGCTGGCGCCGAGACCGTCCGAGACGTCGCTCCACAAGCCGCTCCGCGTCCCGGCACTGTTCGTCGTCTCGGCACCGAACCCCGTCGCGGTGCCGAAGGTCCTCCCGGTACCGATCATCGTCTCGGCACCGAGACTCCCCGAGGCGGCACCGTTCAGGTAGCCACAATTCCTCGGATGGGCACCATACCGCCCGGTACCGGTCGAGAAGCCCACGGCACCAGGAGTGTAGAGAGCGGCACCGGACCCCGTCGCGGCGCCGAAGGTCCCCCCGGTACCGATCATCGTCTCGGCACCGAGACTTCCCGAGGCGGCACCGTTCGGGTAGCCACGACGACTCGGATGGGCACCTTACCGCCCGGCACCGGTCGAGAAGCCCACGGCACCGGGAGCGTCGAGAGTCCGCCGGCACGCGGTCCCCTCGCTCGGCGGGACCAGCCCAAGTCACCCAGAATCCTGCCTGGTCAGAGTGGGCGGCATGGGGGTATGATCGGCCCCGGGAAACCCAGTCTGAACCCGGGTTCCAGGTGAGCTCAGAGGGTCCAGTGGACGTGCTGGCAGGACCATCATCGGCAGTCCAGCCCTCCACGACACATAGCCCTATGAAGCCGGGTCCCTACGCCTCCCCCGTAGGGGTAGAGGCAGTGGCGGGCACTTCATCAACTAGCCCGCCCGCCTTGGACCTCTCCAGTTACCAACATCTCCTCCAGGCAGTTGCTAAAAACATGAACCTGCCTTTGGAAGAGGTCCCAGTGGTGGACGACCCGGTCACCACCATGTTAACTAAGGGCACTCCGGCACGGGTGGCAGTGCCGTTCATTAATACTATTAAACTCCACACGGCGGCAATTTGGAAAACCCCCGCCTCTATCTCCCCCACTGCTCGTGGGGTGGAGAAGCGTTATTTTGTCCCAGCCAAGGGATATGAATACTTGTATGTTCACCCCACGCCCTCCTCCCTGGTGGTGGACTCTGTTAATAACAAGGAGCGCCACGGGCAGGAGGCGCAGGTCCCCAAGGCCAAAGAGGCCAAAAGGTTGGACCACTTCGGCAGGAAAGTTTATTCCTCCGGGGGCCTACAACTCAGTCGCCAACCATCAGGCACTCCTGAGTAGGCACCATTTCGACACGGTGGAGGCCCTTACTAAATTTGAGACTGCTCTCCCGCAGGAGGGCAAACAGGAGTTCAGGGCCCTATTGCTCCAAAGCAGGGACATATCTCGTCATGCCCTGCAAGCGGCCCTGGACTCGGCCGACTCTGCGGCCCGAACAATGGCCTCAGGCATAGCCCTCCGCCGGGCAGCATGGCTCTCGTCATCCAACCTAGCCCCGGCCATGCAATTTAAAATCCAGGACCTCCCCTTTGAGGGACAGTCCCTCTTCTCGGAGGATACGGATGCCCGTCTCCAGGCCCTCAAGGACAGGGGGGTAACCCTCAAAGGCCTGGGCATGCACACCCCAGGTCCACAGAGGCGTCCCTTCATCCCGCCACGCAGGAAATTCTTCCCACCTGCGCGTCCGCCCCAGGACTCCTCCCTTAGGAGAAGCCGCCCTTACCGCTGCCGGCAAGGGCCTAGGCAGGGCGGGAAACAACAAGGCTCTAAGCCTTCCCAGGGGCCCAAATCCAACTTTTGATGGTGCGCCCGGGGGCAGTTCACCAATCATAAACCTGGATCCTCCCTTTGGAGACCGTCTGTCCTACTTCCGCCGTGCATGGTCGGCCATTACATCAGACCAGTGGGTCCTCCGCACGGTGGAGGTGGGATATTCGCTCCAGCTCTCCTCCACTCCTCCCACCCACCCACCCTCCTCGTCCCTCTTCAGGGACCCCTCTCACGAGCAACTCCTCGTACAGGAGGTGAGGTCGCTCCTCGCACTGGGAGCCATCGAGCCCGTACCGCAGGAGTTCAGGGGGAAGGGGTTCTACTCCCGCTACTTCCTGATCCCCAAGGCGAAAGGGGGCCTCCGGCCCATCCTGGACCTGCGCGAACTCAACACCTACATGATCAGGTTCAAGTTCCGCATGGCCACCTTGGGCACTATCATTCCCTCTCTGGATCCGGGAGACGGGTTCGCTGCCCTCGATATGAAGGACGCTTACTTTCACATGAGCATCAAACCCTCACACAGACGTTACCTCCGCTTCCTGGTAGCGGGGGAACACTATCAGTTTGCCGTCCTACCCTTCGGCCTGTCCACCGCACCCAGGGTGTTCACAAAGTGTATGGCGGTAGTAGCGGCATTCCTTCGGCGCCGCGGGGTACACTTATACCCGTACCTCGACGATTGGTTGATCCGAGGCACCTCCAGGGACCAAGTGTCAGCTCACGTGCGGCTCGTTATCAGCACGTTCGACCGCTTGGGAATCCTTCTCAACAGGGAGAAGTCCACCCTGGAGCTTACCCAGAACATAGAGTTCATAGGAGCCTTACTAGACTCCACGGTAGCAAGGGCATCCCTGCCCCAGCCTCGGTTCCTCACTATCCAGTCGGCCATCAGACAGCTACGCAACTGTCCGATGACTACGGTCAAGGTCTTCCTCAGCCTGCTAGGTCACATGGCATCGTGCACTCATGTCATACAGCACGCCAGACTACGGCTACGCCCACTGCAGTCGTGGCTCGCGGTGGCCTACAGACCGAGAAGGGACAGTATGGACGCCCTCCTCTCCATCCCCAGAGCCACCCTATCCGCTCTGGCTTGGTGGGAAGACCAGGACAATGTGTGCCGAGGGGTCCCCTTCCTTCCCCCCAGCCCGTCCATGTCCCTGGTGACGGACGCTTCGTCACTAGGGTGGGGAGCTCACCTAGGGGAACTCAGGACCCAGGGCCGCTGGTCGGAGTCAGACCTCTGCCTCCACATCAATGTCAGGGAGCTGAGGGCCGTCCGGCTCGCGTGCCAGGCGTTCCGGGACACATTACGGGGTCACTGTGTAGCGGTGCTGACAGACAACACCACAGCCCAGTACTACATAAACAAGCCAGGCGGGGCCCGCTCCAGCCCCCTGTGTCAAGAGGCGATTCTCCTGTGGGAATTCTGTATAGCCCACGCTATTCACCCGGTGGCCTCCTTCCTTCCCGGAATCCAGAACACCCTGGCGGACCACCTCAGCAGATCCTTTATGACTCACGAGTGGTCCCTTCGGCCAGATGTCATCCGGCCGATCTTCCTGAGGTGGGGGTTTCCCCACATCGATCTCCTCGCCTCCAGACAGAACAGGAAGTGCCTCCAGTCCTGCTCCTTTCGAGGCAGCTCCCGGGGATCCCTGACAGATGCCTTTCTCCTACCCTGGACGGGGCACATGTTCTACGCGTTCCCTCCGATCCCACTTCTCCACAAGGTGATCCTGAAGATCAGACAGGACAGGGCACACGTCATCCTCATAGCCCCGGCCTGGCCCAGGCAATGCTGGTATGCGTCCCTCCTCCGGCTGTCCAGGGCCCCTCCCATCAGCCTCCCGCTGTGGCCAGACCTGATCTCCCAGGATCACGGTCGCCTCCTGCACCCGGACTTGCGGTCCCTTCAGCTCACAGCGTGGCTACTCCATGGCTGAGAGGTCCTGAGCTCTTATGCTCAGCCGAGGTACAGAACGTCCTTCTGGGTAGTAGGAAACCATCCACCAGAAGTACCTATACCGCCAAGTGGACCCGTTTCTCTGCATGGTGCACACAACATGACATCGTTCCAAGTGAGGCTACTATCCCACACATATTGGACTACCTCTTAGGCCTCAGAAATCAGGGCCTTTCTACCTCTACTATCCGGGTCCACCTCGCTGCCATATTGTATTCCATCCAGGTCAGTCGAACCACTCAGTCTTCTCCGACCCTGTGGTATACCGTTTCCTTAAGGGTCTAGATAAGCTGTACCCGAGTGTCAAGCGTCCCATTCCACCTTGGGATCTCAACCTTGTGCTCTCACGCCTCGCGATGCCCCCGTTCGAGCCCCTCGCCACGTGTTCCTTACTCCACCTTTCCTGGAAGGTGGCATTCCTAGTAGCTATCACCTCGGCTCGTAGAGTGTCAGAGATCCGTGCACTGACCTCCGAGCCGCCCTACACTATCTTCCATAAGGACAAGGTGCAGCTACGTCCCCACCCGGCCTTCCTGCCTAAGGTGGTCTCTCCCTTCCATGTTAATCAAGACATTTGTCTCCCAGTCTTTTATCGTAAGCCACACACCTCTGGAAGGGAACAGCAATTACACACGTTGGACGTTAGGAGGGCTCTTGCTTTTTATTTAGATAGAACAAAGCAATTCAGGAAAACAACCAACTTTTCGTGGCAGTTGCGGAGAGGATGAAGGGCCAGCCAGTTTCAGCCCAAAGGCTCTCCTCCTGGATTACCTCGTGCATTCACACCTGTTATGAACTCGCGGACAAGCCGCTTGAGAGAGTAACAGCACACTCCACGAGAGCGCAGGCGTCCTCTGCGGCCTTCCGGGAGGGAGTCCCTATTACGGACATCTGCAGGGCGGCTACCTGGTCCTCCGTCCATACCTTCGCCGCCCACTACGCCATAGTCCAGCAGACCAGGGACGATGCGGCGTTTGGGTCAGCGGTCTTACGATCAGCAATGGGTCAACCCGACCCCACCTCCTAGGTATTGCTTGCAGTCACCTATAGTGGAATGCATGTGAGCAATCACTCGAAGAAGAAAACAAGGTTACTTACCTGTAACTGTTGTTCTTCGAGATGTGTTGCTCACATCCATTCCAAACCCACCCTCCTTCCCCACTGTCGGTTTAGCCGGCAAAGAAGGAACTGAGGGCCAGACTGTGTCGCAGGGGTACTTATAGAGTGCCTCAGTGGCGCCACTCCAGGGGGCTCCCTGCTCACCCAGTCTGCAGCTAGGGGAAAATCTACCCGGCAACCAGGCCCGCAGCGCGTGCCTAACCTATAGTGGAATGGATGTGAGCAACACATCTCGAAGAACAACAGTTACAGGTAAGTAACCTTGTTTTTTCTAGGCCTTTACTTGCTTCCATGTTTTCAGAAAATGGGGGAGGGGTTGTTTTTTAAAAAAAGAAGTAATCTGATTATAAGGAAATCATGATGGTGAAAAATCCCATTGAACAAAGGGAAAAACTGGAAGGAATAAAAGTTTCCAATGCTAAGACTATCAGGGCCCGCAGACAATGAACAAAGCAAATCAAAATGAAAATGGTACAGCGATGACTAACGAGTCTGCAGGCTCATTACTGTGTGCTGTTGCTGTGTGAAAATTCAACCCTAAAAGAAAATCGTGTCTTGCAATTCCTACAAGTCAGAGAAACCATCACATAACAGGACTGTCTTGAGAACAATAATATCAAGGATTAAGAAATCAAACGATATTGCCTCGGCTTATGTAAATATCAGAGGCACTTCCAAACACTTGGGCTAAGAAGAATGAAGCACGTTCAGAAGTTAAAGCACAAGCTTTCTTGATGGAGTAAGGAATGTACTAAGTCACATAGGTGACTACGCAGGCCAACATATTCTGCTGAACATATACTGTTTTTTCTATGTGTGTGTCCATTTATGAATGACTGGCAAACGTCAGATCTGGTGTGACACTGTAGTCATATCAAAGGAACAGAGCTCTAGTCACTTCAGACTGACATCATGGGCTATCATAGTCACTTCATATTCACATGCCTCTGTAGTCATTTAGAAGAACGATCACAGAAAACACAGGAGTGTAGGAATTGCCAGACTGGATCAGGCCCAAGGTCTAGCTAGCCCGACAGTGGACAGTGCCAGATGCTTCAGAGGAAGGGTCAAGAACCCTGCACGCAGCAGATGTGGGATAATCTGCCCCATATGAAAGTCTCATGCTAACCCATAGTAGTTAAAGGTTTATTTAAGCCATGAAGCAGGTGTTTTACCTCCCTTCCAAAACTTAGGCTATTCTTATTATCTAGATAAACATCCAACAACTCTTTGAATCTTGCTAATTTCTTGGCCTCAATAATATCATGTGGCTTTGAGTTCCACAGATGAATTATGCATTGTGTGGAAAAAGTATTTTGTTCGATCACTTTCGCATTTGCCACCTTTCAGTTTCATATGCTGTCGCCTTGTTTTTGTGCTGAGACAAGGTGAATGGAAGTTCCCAATCTACCTTCTTTAGACCCTTCGTTCCTTCATATACTTTGATCACGACTCCTCTTCTCTCCAAGGTAACAATCTTTTCAGTCTCTTTTCATATGAGTTTTTCCAGGTCTTTGATCATTCTCATCACCTATACCTGAACCACCTCTAATTCTACAATCTACTTTGGGAGATGGGGTGACCAGTAGAGCACGCGGTATTCCAGATGAGCGCAAGCCAGTGGTTTATAAAATGGCATTATCGTATTTTCTGTATTCTCAATCACATTCCTTACACATCCTACTGTGTTCTTTGTTTACTTTGACTACAGCTGCAACTTGAGCCCTGGTTGTCATTGAACTGTCTACGGTGTTTTGGGGGGGCCACTACAGAAAGGATGTGGACAAATTGGAGAGGCACAAACATTTCAAAGAGCACCCCTGTTTAGAGGGTGTGGGTGCTGCAGCTATTTATTAGTCTGGATTATACCCTGCTATGTCACACACTCCTCCCACCTTGGCAAGCAACTGACCATGCAGGCTTAGCACATACAGGGCCCTATGCTGAGATGTGCTCCTTCCTGGGGCAGGGCAGAAGTCCTGGATCTCCTGGGTGCGTGGGGAGAAGAGGCTGGGCGAGCCCCACTAAGAATCCACTGAAGACATATAGATGCAAGTTGCCCCGGTGACATCAAGCCTGGGACACACCAGGGATGAGCAGCAGTGGTGGGTGAGAGCCAGGGAACGTCAGCAGGCCTGCCAGGCAGCCCGGGAAGGCAACAGCCCTTTGGAGCTGCCTCGCAGACCTGCCACTTCTACAATGAGCTGCATGGGGAGACCCCACCGGCACCATGAACGGGACTTTGTGAAAGCCCCTGGAGGGCACATTGAGGGGGAGGGGGAGCAGTGGAGGTGTCGCAAACTGTGCGGGGACCCTGTAGCTGCTCAAAATCATTAGACTCCAGCCCATCCTGCCAGGTGAGAAAGGGCACGCCCGGCGATGAAGAAGGGGAAGGAAGCTCGGGTAAGTGTGTAGATATATTATTCCTTATAAGCATTTTTGCTGGCCTGTTTTGTGCCCCAAGCTTCCCCTCCCTCCTTCTATTTCCTCCTGTTCCTTAGTTAGAAATGGTGCCCAGCCCTCCATGTGCTTACAGAATAAAGGCCTGGTCTCTTGAGTCTCCACTGTACTTTTAGGACAGATCAGTGTCCTGTGCTTGGACAGAGGCAGAAGAGGGTGAGGTGAAGTTTGCTTTTCCAGCCTTTGGCTAGCATGGGTGCCACGGTTCCCCCCCTTGCAGTACCATGTTTATCTGAACAGGGAGGTCCCTTTTCTCCTCTGGGACGACCTTGGTAAAATGCTCATGGAGATACTCTGCAGCCCTCTCCCAAACGTGTCTGGGGATAACAGCCTTGGTTCTTCCTCACACCCCTCCCTGCTGGCACCATCACAGGAAGCAGGCTAGCAGCACATGGACCAGAACAACGTTGAGGCGTCTGGAGCAGCAGAGGTCTCTGGGCCTCTGTTGCACTGAGGAGAGACATATCACCCCAAATCACTGCTGCCAGTAAAACTATTGCCAATATGCACTGCACTTCCTTTACATCCAGACCTAGAAACATCCAGCTTCTAAATCTCGGTGACACTCTGTATCTTGGGGCAACACCTGTGTCCCCCCATGTTCATTCTTATAAATATGATTATGTGGGATCCAATACAAAGTTTGTCATGTCAGGTGTCTTTGGACGGCCCATGATGCACTGAGTATTATTGTTACATGTTGTAATTTCATGTATATAGTTGAGGCTGAAAATATGTCCTCATGGCTTAAAATAAGCCCAGGAAAAACTCTCCAGGAATAAAGGGCAGTTCACACCTCATCAAGGCAGGTATGGGACAAGCCCGGCCCAGCCTCACAGGAACAAAGGACACTGGCCTAGGCCACAACAAAGGATCAGTTGGACTCTGGAGTGAGTCACCCCCCTTCTGTTGGTCAGTTTGGGACTGGGATGAGCTAATGTTCATCTGACTCTGAAGGAGGGGGAAACTCAGGCAGTGAGGAGTTCCAGCTGCTCGCTCCCCCCGCCGCTGCATGACTATGCCCTAGAGGGCATGTGCTAGGATCGGCCAATACGTCAGGATCGGCCAATACGTCCATGTCTGAGGCAATAAGACCCGGCAGACTCTTCTGCTGTCTCTCACCGCTTACTCCCCCCCCCCCCAGAGCAGGAGTTTTACAGTAACTCTTAAAGGGCCCGGCTGAACTCAGAGCCCCATTGCACTGGGCACTGTACGCACAAGGCAAGAGAGTCTTTGCTCCCAACACAACTGGAGTTTAAATGGGCAAGAGGGACACCCAGGAATTAACTGACTTGCTGAGGATCAGGAGCACGGCCAGGGATGGAGGCCAGGCCTCCTAGTCCACAGCGCAGCACCCTGTCGTCACCCAGCTGGGCAGCATGGGGAAAGCTACCCCGAGCGCACTGGACACAGGTAGAAATGAGTCTGTGATGTGCGAGGCAGCAGAATCGTCACACTACTCCAGGCACTGACCTCACAGAGCCGTGAACAACCCCAATGAGTCAATAGTGAAGGCCTGGGAAAAGTGAGTCTGTGTAAATATATGCACCAGTGCTTGGTGGAAAGGCTTCTGCCTCTGAACCGTATTTCAATCCTCCGTCTTACAGTAACAGTTCAACTAAAAATAGAGCTGGAGCTAACACTGCCTTCATTAAGACAGTTGTCTGCGGAGGAGCTCACAGATCAGCCTGCAGGGTACAGTCTGAAGCCATTGCTACCTCCCTGTGGGCAGGTAAGTGCACCACACCTGTGAGAGAGGCACAGGCTGTGGGAGGAGTTAAAGGAGCAGACCCAGCCACTGTGGTGGGCAGGCCAGGGAAGAGGAAGGACCTTTACTGGACAGCGCCTGAGGGCGGGCAGGATCTCTCAACAGGAACCCTATATAGGATAGAATGGATTTGTTTGGGGTTTGTCCCCACTGGGAATTGAACATCTGAGTGTTAAGGATGGGAACACTTCCTAACCTGTTTTCAATTCAGCCTACAGCTGTTAGGGGATGTGGTTCAGACTGGGGTCTGGGTTTGCAGCAGGCTATCGGGTCTGGCTCAACCAGGCCGGGCTCCGGAGTCCCAGCTGCCAAGGCAGGAAAGCAGGGCCAGAAGGAGTCTTGGCGCATCAGTCGGCGTCTCCAAGGGGGTCTCTGTGATCCCAACCTGTCACAGCTGCCGTTTGGATGGAGATTAGGGTTGCCAACTTCTAATCACACAAACTCAACACTCCACCCTACCCTGCCCCTTCCCTGAGGCCCTGTCTTGACCACTGTCCCTTGTTCAAGGCCCTGCCCCTGCTCATTCCATCCCCATGCCATACAGCCACTGGGGAGTTTGCATGGTGAGAAGCAATTGTCATCAGGCCTCAATTCTGAAATGGTTTATAAATTAAAGTACAAGTACTGAAGTCAGTCGAGAATTCCATTGAGGGCCTGTAGGATTAGGCCCAATGTTTTTTCACTACCAGCGGCATTTCTGACTCTCTTGATGAAAAATGACATTGGTTAAGACTAGGACCTAGAGATTTCAAATGTATTTAGGGGCCGAATGATGCAGAACGGCACCTACCACTGGATCAACAGAGGGGCTCAAAGTTGCAATGCTTAATGGGTAGATGCCCTGCTGCTTAGTGGAATTCATAGCTGCAAGTTAGAATCATAGAAGGTTCAGGTTGGAAGGGACCACAGGAGGTATCTAGTCCAACCCCCTGCTCAAAGCAGGACCAACCCCAACTAAATCATCCCAGCCAGGGGTTGGTCAAGCCTGACCTTAAAAACCTCTAAGGAAGGCGATTCCACCACCTCCCTAGGTGACCCAGTCCAGTGCTTCACCACCCTCCTAGTGAAAAAGTTTTTCCTAATATCCAACCTAGACCTCCTCCACTGCAACTTGAGACCATTACTCCTTGTTCTGTCATCTGGTACCACTGAGAACAGTCTAGATCCATCCTCTTTAGAACCCCCTTTCAGGTATTTGAAAGCAGTTATCAAATCTCCCCTCAGTCTTCTCTTCTGCAGACTAAACAATCTTAGTTCTCGCAGCCTCTCCTCATAAATCATGTACCCCAGCCCCCTAATCATTTTCACTGCCCTCGGCTGGACTCTCTCCAATTTGTCCACATCGTTTCAGGGGGGAAGGGGGCTCCAAACTGGATGCAATACTCCAGGTGTGGCCTCACCAGTGCTGAGTAAAGAGGGCCAACAAGAAATCAAGAAGGATGTAGATAGTGTGCTTCATAGTAGGCTTGTATAGACAACTTTAATTTGTATAGACAACTTTAAAACTTTAAAAACAACTTTAAAAACTGTCCGCCGCAGTATTCAGCATCAAGTCTCCTCCTCATGGAAATAGGGTATTTTTTTGGTAGTTTGCTACGCTGCTTCACTAGCTCATTTGTTCGTGGGAGAAGCCTGGCCCGCTAAAGAGGTATTCACCTCACCGCAAACCCCATGTCAACAGAACTCTTTGCCTCCCCACCAAGGCTTGTCTGAGGTCGAGATCCTTAGTAACAACAGTTATAATCATCCTGTGCCGTGTTTTATAGAGATCATGAGCATTTTACCCACTGCTGCTTCAGTTATGGCTCTAAAGCTTGAGCCATGGTGTGGAGGAGGAGAAGGAGGTACATCATCCTCCACACGGTGGTAGGAGCGGTGTTTGTGCTGGTGGAAGCCGGGGAAGGCCTGTTGCCCTCACCAGTACAGAATAGGTGTAGCAGTATACACTCCACACAGTGCCTGGCTCCTCTGGGGTGCTCAGTACAGCTGGCAGGGCCTCCTGCCCCTCCCCATTCGCCATCACGGTGCTTCTGCCAGGAAGAATTTCAGGGGAGCATAGCTGGCCCTCAGTAAGGGAAATAGGAAATGAAAGCTACTTCTCTCTCCTCTCTACCCAACCCCCAGAGAATAACCTATAGCTGCATGGAGACAAAGCCATTTGCTTCATCTTTACCCTGCAGACTTCAAACTCTCTTTCTGAACAAGCTCTTGCATCTCCAGTGAGATATTAACCCACACGATCTGGCTGGAATCTATGCTCCCTTGGATCACAAACCTTCTCGGTCAAGGCATCAGGGTGTGTGCATTGCTGCCTGGGCCTGCCTGCGGAGTTGATGAACTGTTATGGTCAGGAGATCGCACCAGCATAGAAGTATATTGAAGGAGAATCCACCGTAAGGGAATTAAGGCAGGGTCGTTTGGAAACTGAAGACTTTATGCTTCCATCCCACACCACTGTCACATTTTAGCAAATTAGGACAAGTCAGCAAATCAGAACACCCTTATGTTCTTGGTGGTGATGGGGGACGTCAGCTACTCAGACATCTGTTGGGAAAATAACACAGCAGGGCACAAATTATCAAAGAAGTTCTTGGAATGTATTGGAGCCTTTTTTTTTTGTTTCAGAAGCTGGAGAAAGCTACTAGGGGAGAGGTGGTTCTAGATCTGATTTTGACAAATAGGGAGGAACTTTTTGAGAATTTGGAAGTGGAAGCCAGGTTGGGTGAAAGTGAGTGTTCATGATTCTAAGGAACAATAGGAAGGAGAACAGCAAAATAAAGACAGTGGATTTCAAGAAGGCAGATGTCAGCAAACTCAGGGAGTTGGTAGGTAAGATCCATGGGAAGCAAACCTAAGGGGAAAGACAGTTGGCAGTTTTTCAGAGAAACATTAGTAAGGGCATCTGCATCTATAGGCGCCTACATATATTCATGGAGCTGGCCCGAGATGCCATTGTAAACAGTTTCCATAATATTAAGTTAAAAACAGAAGTCTTTGTTATATAACCATTTCGTTTAACTATTGAAAAGTGAAAGTTTTCGTGGTTGCTAAAGGGGCCTTGCCAACTTTAATCACATGCAGCCATACTTCCTTCCTTTGCTACTGTTGGCTCAAGAGATAATAACAATTTCTGTAACTGAGACTTGAGAAAGAAAAATGATTTTTCTCTGTTTTGCAGTATTTATTTTGTTCATTTGCCAGCATTTCCTGTTTAGTCCATCTTTTCTTCCTGTTCGACTGGATTTTAATACAGCAACAGGGGGACAGACAAGCATTTAAAAATGCAACTGTAATGCCATAAATATTGGCAGGAACAGCAACTATCTGAAACTACTTTTAACTTATCAAAACTGATGTGACAGAGTCAGACCAGAAGGGTATAGGAGAGTGCTGGAAGGCAGGTATATCAGTCTCAGGATGTGCACCTTTTGGTTTCCCAGGAGGTAGGTGGGCCTAAACCCACCTGTTGCTGAAGTCCCTCCCCCAGCCTGGCGGGAGGGACACTAGACCCGGGGCCAATTGATTACGGGGGACAACTAATGAAAAAAGGACAGGGGAGTGCATGAGGGTTACAGGTTCAAAACGAGGGTACAGGATGGGGACACTGAGCAGAGAACCCCGCTCAGCGCCCACTGCTCCATGAAAACGCAGAGGGAGGCTGTGGATGCTGCCCAGTGGAACTCTGCCCGGATGCGTGACTGAACGAGTGACCGGATGACCTGAAAGAGACCCCACAGTCGCACTGGACCCCCCCGTCTAGCATCCTCCTCCTGGTGTTATAGATGGTGGCTTTGGCAAGCGCCAGGAGGAGGTTGACGAGGAGGTCTCGCAACTTTGTGGGGCCATGGATGGGGTGTCCAAAATAAAAAGGTGTAGGGAGAAGTGCAGCCAGAACCTCAATAGGAGGTTCTGGAGGAGCCGGAATAGGGGCTGTGGCCTGGCGCATTCAAGGTGGGCGTGCGCCAGGTCCTCCTTCGTGCCATGGAAGGGGCAGGTGTCGGGCACGGGAAGGAACCGAACCAAGTACACGCCCGTGCTCTCGGCTCCATAAAGGAGCCACCAACTAATATCCCCGGCGGGCCGTGGAATTAGTGTGGAACGGAAGGTGGCCCACCGGGGCCACTCACCCTCATTCGGTGGTAGATAATCCCGCCACTTGGTATCGGGGCGGGACGCGAGGGTGAGGAGATGGAATGTGTGAAGCACGAGCGTGTACAGCTGTTTCCTCGGCGCGGTTTGAAACAAGATCGGCTGCAAGGTGTGCAGCCAGCTCGGGGTATGGGAGTAAGGAAGACTGGGAGGGCTCACGAAGCCGGAGCCCAAGTGCCATTTCCGGAGGGCCTGGGGTGAGGGGCGGGCGGGAAGAACCCTCTCGCAGGGAGAACCGAGAGCTCCTGCGAGGACCCACCCAATAGCCTTGGGTGGTTAAGGTGGCAAGGATGGTAAAGTTCATTGTGAGGGCTGGGGTGCATCCTCACGGGCAGAAGGGTGGGCGTCCCCCGTCGGGTCTTGCAACAACCCGTGCTCGACCCCGAAGGCGAGCAGGGAGTTGCGGAAGGTTCGAGCTCGCTGGTAGGCCAGCATGTTCTGCTTCCTGGGCCCTATCCCCTCCCCCAAAAGGGCCTTCACGGCCTGGAGGATTTGATGGAAATCCCCCCAGCGCCGGAGGGCGAGCTGCACCTTCTCCCTCGAACCACAAGTGTCTTGTAGGAAGTGGCGCAGCTCTTCTCTCAGCGCGGAGGGGGATCTGGCAGCCGAGCGGCCGCTGCCTTCCGGTAGGGCCTTTGAAGGGACTTCGTGGCCCACTGAGATGAGTGGTTGAGGCTGGGAACCCCGGCGCAGTCGCGCCGGGTGACCTGTCTCCTTTTCCGGTGTGGAAGAGAGCGGTGGAGGGGGTGACGCAGCCCCCAAGTCCATGGGGGTTGGAGACTCAAGAACCACCCCCTGAGAGTCGTCCGAATGGCTCGATAGTGGGACGACCTCGGGGGTGGCAATAATGATGGGAGCGGAAGGGGCAGGGGACGGGGCAGGAGTATGGACCAGGCTTGGGGCTGGGACGGGAGCGGGAACTGGGTCTGTGATTGGGGCAGGAGAAAGGATCGGGGCAGGAGTGGGGGCCGGGGCCGGATCGGGTGAATGGATAGGGAGGGGACCGGGATTGGGGTCGATGGACGGGGCTGGTTGGGGATAAGGGGCTGGGTTAGGGACAGGGGTTAATTTTTGGTCCGGGACAAGGGAGGTGGTAGGGGCAGGGGTAGTATCATGGTCTCCTGCAGCCAAGTTGCTGGGGTGCGGCTCCTCTCGACCCATGGGTGGGGTCGGAGGACTGGAAACAGGAGGGGGGCCTTCCTCGGTGCCGGGCACGGGCCACTCAACAAGCGCATCGCTCGCAGCCACGGCATAGGGCGGGATGGTGACTTCAACTAGGCCCCCCTCTGAAGGGGTGGCCGACTGCACGGTCCCTTCAGCACCCACTGACCCGAGACCCGGCTGCTCGGCATTGGCCGTCGCCCCGAGGGGCTCGGCGGCCTCCGCCACGTTGCCATTAGCAGCCGGGCAGGTGGGAAGGGTCAGGGGCGCCCCGAGGACCAGAGCAGGGGCTTCCTCCAAAGAAGGGCAGGGGGAAGGAGGGGGCGGCGGGCACAAAGCACCGCCCAGATCGAGGCCCGCTGGCAAGGGGTCGTCCTCCCCCTGGGTGAATGGGGTCAGACCCAGGGCCTCGATCTCATGATAGATGGAGGGGAGGGCGGGCTCTAAGGCCTCAGCAACCTCCCCTCCGGACACCGGGGCGGCAAGCGCCCCTGTATCAACAGTGGCAGGGGGGGCCGATGGTGCAGGGGCTGAAAGAGATCCCGCAGCAGCCCCCTCACAGGAAGGGTGATCGGGGGAGACGGATTCGTCTCCAGCCGCTGCCGTGGTCATAGCAGCTGGTTCCGCCAGCTGGGCTTCGTCCGGGGTTGCGGCAGATGGTGGGGGGCTAGCCCCCCGCAGCAGCTTTCGGGGGGCTACAGCTCCCTCCTCATCAGAGGGAGGGGAGCGGGTCCGCGTTCTGCAGACAGCACGTTTCCCCCGGACGAGCACCCAGCCTTCTAAGGTGGAAGTGGAGGTGGAGGGCTGGTCAGTGGAGGCAGGGCCAGAGGTTGAAGGGTCCGGGTCCTGGGGTGGCACAGCGGGGGAAGGGGAAGCCTCCCCCTAGGGCGGGCCCTCCCTCTCGGTTCCTATGGACCCCGTCGCCCCCTCCCCTGTAGAGGGAGGGGCGGCAGTAGCAGCGGTGGTGGCTGGGCCACCAGGGCCGCCGGCGATGACAGGGTCGGCGCCCTCTCGGGTTGCGGGGGTCCCGGGCTCCCCTTCGGTCCGGGCCAGGGGGCAGTCCCTCCGGACGTGCCCTATCGCCCGGCATAGGAAGCACCGGGCCTCCCCTGTAGAATAGTGGACCCTGTGGTATGCTCCCTGGTGGGACACTAGAAAGGAACCCTCCAGGGGCACCCCGCCACACGCTGCCGCCGGCGGTACTTGGATCTGCACCTGCCGGCGGAAGGATAGAATATGGCGCAGGACGGGGTCCTTATAGCCCGAGGAGAGAGGGGTGATGACTGAAATGGGCTTCCCCAGGGTGGAGAGGGCGGGAAGCAGGGCAGCATTAGGGAGGCAGGGCTCGACGGAAGTTAAAACTACCCGTACGCCCAGGTCCTCCAGGGGCTCTAAGGGGACGAACACGCCCCCCACCGGCGGTCGGGGCGGGCGCCGGGGCGGCGGCCACCGGGGCATACGCCCTGCAGGCCGGAGGGTCCGCAGAGCTGGTAGAGGGGATGGCTGGGGAAGGAGGGGCCGCGGCAGATGTCGATGCCGCGGCTGGTGGGGCGGCCCCACCCGCGGGAGGTGTTGTTTTCCGGGCGGGGCCTTTTCCCTTTTTTCCCCCCTGGCCCTTAATACTAGTGGAAGGGACGACCACGGCAGTGGCAGGGACCGGGCAGGAGCCAGTCGAGAGGACGGCTGCAGGAGTGGGCGGGGGCAATGGCAAAGGGAGGGACGGGGCTGGGGTAATGGGGACTGGAGGAGGGGCAGGGGCAGGAATAGGGGCAGGGGTCTCCTCCATGACGGTAAGGGGGGTAGGAGGAGGCCCTATGGGAGTAGGGGCAGGGGGTAACCGCTCCTCCCCACTGAACTGTGGGGGGGGGAGAGGAGGGTCTGGCAGAGGGGTTAAGCGAGGGAAAGGGCTAACCACTCCTCTCCGCCGGGCTGCAAGCAGGAGAGGAGGGTTTGGGGCGGGGCACCACACAGTCCTTTGCTGCTCACAATCCCAGGTGGTTAAAGGGTGAGAGAAGCCGACAGCCCCATCGAGGGGCAAGGTCCAGATGTTGGTGGGTTGGTGGAGGGGGCAGCGGTGGGGGTGGTGGTCCGGGGAGCAGATGGACAAGGGGGAGGGCTCCGTGCCTTTCCCCCACGCTCCCCCTGGTAACAGCAATCCCACCACCCCAAGAGTTACTCAGTCAGTTGGAAACCCCCTCCACAAAAGTCCTTTTGATAGACAGCTTCTTTCCTCACCTCCTCGATGGTAGCAGCGGCTTCGGGGTAGTGGTGAGCAGCAGGTCGGTGGAGAGGCCCAGTGATAGTAGTTGTGGTGGTGGTGATGGTGATGGTGATGGTGGTGTCTGGGCCTCTCCCCCCCCCCAGAGGCGGGGGGGGGGCAGGCTAGCAGGCCTCCCCCCTGTTCTGCAACAGTCCTTTGTGGTGAGGTGGGGAGGGGGGGGGAGCTCAACCCAGCTGGTAAAAAGACAAGTAGTCCAAAGGGGGAGCTCCAGAAGGTGGTGGTAGCAGCCACTGGGAAACAGTGGGGTGTGTGGGGGTGAGTGTGAGTGGGGGTAGGAAAGTCCTGGCAGCAGCGGTGGTGGGGCCAGGTGGAGGGGGAAGGAAGGGGCTCCAGGGAGTGGTGATGGTAGCAGCAGCCCTTGCACCCCTAGAGCCCCTTGTGGACCTTCCCCTAGGCCCTGTGGGCTTCCAGGTAGGAGCCTCTCCAGAAACTCCTGCCTTGCCCCAGCCCTGCTTCCTTCCAGGTACCTGAGTGAAGCTCCTCACAGCAGCCAGGCCTGTCTGCTTCTCCAGGCAGAGGAGAGACCCGCACGAGGAGCAGCCTCAGGATGGGCAGGGGTCTGCTGTCTGGATAGCCAAACAAAGGCTACTCCAGGCCAATCAAGACACCTGGGGACAATTAAGAAGGTTCTAGAAGGCAGCAGAAACAGCTAGCCTGATTGGGACACCTGAAGCCAATCAGGGGCTGGCTGAAACCATTTAAAAACACTCCCATTTGGTCAGGTGGGTGTGGGTGTCAGGAGTTTGAGAGGCGTTGGAGCAGAGAGCAGTTTGGAGGTGTTGGAACAAAGAGCGGTTTGGAGGCGTTGGAGCAGAGAGTAGTTTGGAGGCATTGGAGCAGAGAGCAGTTTGGAAGGAGGCCCTGAGGTAAGGGTGAAGTGGAGAGTAAAGAAGCAGGGACTGCTGTGGGGAAGTAGCCCAGGGAATTGTATTGTGCTTGGTGGTTAAAAGGTCAGCCATCTTAGCTGATACTATTAGGGTCCCTGGGTTGGAGCCCAGAGTAGAGGGTGGGCCCGGGCTCCCCCCTACCTTCCCCAATTAATCACCGAGACTAGGGAGGCAACAGAGACTGTGCCCGGAAGGATAATGGCTTATGATGAAATTGGCTCAATAAACTGCGACCTTGTCTCTAAAGAGAGAAGGGCTACGTGGATGATCACAGTGAGCCTCTGAGGCTAGTGAAATCCACCGAGAAATGCAGGACCCACAAGTACAGACTTGGAGCTTTGTCACACTGAGTAGGAATCAAGTGGATAATATTTCACTAGATTGGGGTGGAAAATATTTTAAATATATATATTAATTTTATAATTGTTTTAGATTTATTCTTGTTTCCATTTTATTTACACACAGAATTATTTGTCAGTTTAAAACAATAGTTTTGCCAGATTTCCTCCATGATCCATTTTCTTTACATTTTGCTTTTCTATCTTGTACTATGGTCTGTACTGTGTTTATATTCTGGATCATAGAAATGCAATTCTAATATTCTTCTCATAAAACACTCTTTAGAGTGAACAGCCCCAGCAGGAATTAGGGTCATTTACTCCATGGTTAAAGGAAAAAAATACCAATATGATCTGACCCTCCAATACGCTTTCCTTTGATATGCTTGACATTGAATTCACTGTACTGTACTGACAGTTAGTGATGTTTGCCCTAAGGGCCTAAGAGTTCACTGCTGCAGAAAGGCTACTAGAGAGAGTGGGAATGACTGTACTCACTGGAGTAATACCAGTTGCAATAAAGGTTAAATGGGGATATGAGTGAAGCATCTTGAAGGCTTCAGGAGTTACTGAGGGTTGATGTGAATGAGATATTAACAAAAGATAGAGTCCAAGATGTAAATGCGCTGAAAATAAGGAAACAGACCAAAATGCACTGAACATAAGGAAACAGACCTAAAAATATACAGCAAGTGGAATTTTTCCATGAAGTAGACAGTATGGAATGGCTGATCACGGGTGATAGTAACAACACATAGCAAAGCCATGTTCAAGAAAAAGAAATAACAGATACTTCACAGAAAATAATATCATGTGGCCCAGCCACTGTTTAGACAGCTGACGGTGTTCTGACCACTTCCTAAGCCTCCTTTCGTTTCCTGTTGTATCAGGATATTAGACTGCACTTTGCAATGTATCTAGGCTTTTAGTGCAGTAATGGCCTTACCTTTCAGTGGAGGTAGGAGCTCCAGTTTAGCATACTTAACAAGTATTATTTTCTAGCAAAATGTTATGTTCAGCCAATTTTGAAATCCATCTTAAGTCTCCTCTGCTGTTACAGATGGCATCTCTTAGAGAATGTTGCTGACTGTCTAAGAATGTTACATTTTGTAGGATTCTATGGGTCATATATTTTCTGATTCTCCCAGAAAACTCCCTGACATTTTCTAAATCAAACCTTTATCATAGAATCATAGACTCTCAGGGTTGGAAGGGACCTCAGGAGGTATCTAGTCCAACTGCCTACTTAAAGCCGGACCAGTCCCCCAACTAAATCATCCCAGCCGGGGCTTTATCAAGCCCGACCTTAAAAACCTCTAAGGAAGGTGGTTCCACCACCTCCCTAGGTAACCCATTCCAATGCTTCACCACCCTCCGAGTGAAAAAGTTTTTCCTAATATCCAACCTAAACCTCCCCCACTGCAACTTGAGACAATTACTCCTTGTTCTGTCATGAACTAATACATTCTTTATTTAGCTATCCTTATTTTGGCAAATGACTTACTTGCAATTTCAATTTTCTAAAGCTCAAACTCACTGGTCATAAACTAGCTAGTTCCCAACAGATGGTTTGGGCCAAATTTACCTAGAAAAGTCATTGGAGTTACACCAAGGATGAATTTGGCCCCAAAAGTTTAAAGTTTGCATGAATGGTCTCCTGGAGAAGCTAGTTAAAATGACAACTTTATCTTTTTCATGAGGAAAAACTGAATATGTTTAAAGTCATTCATCTTTAATGTAATGCAAATGAGAAAAACAAGATCTCTTTTCTTAAGTTCTACATCATAAAGGAGTAAATAACATAAAACTCTTTCCATTTCACTAGTATTTCAGGAAGATGTTGAACAGCATCTATAAAAGTTACACATTTTTTAATTCAATGGATCTGGAGCATGTGCATCCAAGAGTTTTAAAAGAGCTGTCTGAGGAGCTCACAGGACTGTTAATGTTGATTCTTTCTATAAGTTTTGAGACACTGGGGCAGTTCCAGAAGACTGGAAGAAAGTTCACATTGTGCCATTTTTTAAAATCCTTGTAATTATAAGCCTACGAGTCTGACATTGGTCCTGGGCAAGTTAATGGAGTGGCTGATTTGGGACTCAATCAATAAAGAGTTAAAGGAGGATAATGTAATTAATGCCAGTCATCATGGCTTTATAAAAATAGATCCTGATGAATTAACTTGATATCTTTTTATTGATGAGTGTAGCAGGCAGCTGACTCAGCACCTGCTCCCTCCTTGCCCTGCAAAAGCCAAAAGCCTCTGCAAGCCCAGCCTGCTGAGGCAGGCTAATTAGCCACCTGGCGGTAATATTGGGCTGCAGAGGGCTTAATGGGCTCCACCTGGCAGCCTCCACAGGGATATAAGGCCTGCTAGGGAGGAAGCCAGGGTGGGTTGTGGAGGTGGGAGATAGTGAGAGGTAAGAAGGAGAAGGAGGAAGAAAGAGTGAGAGATAGAGAAGGTGCAGGGAGATAAGCTAGCTGAGGCAGCAAGCCTGAAGGAGCTAGCTAACCCTGAGGCCAGCCAGAGACTGAGGGCTGAGCCTAAACCTGAATTTGTGTAGGAAGCTGTATATAGGTGGTGGGGTTTGTGCACTGTGTATAAATCAATAAAAGACACTGGTGAAGCCAAAAAGCAGTCTCCGGGCGATATTTTGAAGAGGGTGGTCAGAGGCCCGCTTACAATGAGATTACAAGTGTGGTTGGTAAAGGTAATAATGTTGGTGTGACTATATTTAGACTTCTGTAAGGTGTTTGACTTGATAATGTGTAACCCACACACTTTCTGGGCGTGGTGTTCTGTCCCATTTAGTGGCACTGAGGCGTGTGAGAGAGATTCATAAGTTTGCTCTACAGCCTTAGCTAACAATCATATATAGCTTTTAGCTCACGCCATAGAGGCTCATGCACTAAGCTCCAGAGGTTCTAGGTTCGATCCCAACCGACGACTGGGGTCTGTCAGTAATTTACAAATGCACAATGTTTTGCTTAAAAACCTAGAATGGTATAAAATTAATATGACATACATTAAATGGTTTAAAAGCAGGCTACCTGCTAGATCGGTGGTTCTCAAGCTGGAGGTCGCGGGGCAATTCCAGGGGGGGCCGCGAGCTGCTGTCGGCTTTGGCTGCATTTCGGTGGCAGCTCCAAACGTGGGAGTGTGTTTGCCAAAAAGCCGCCAAAGTGAAAGCTTCCACTGCTGGCGGCATTTTGGCAGACACAGAGACGAACACTGCATGTCCGCCGAAATGCTGCTGCAAGTGGAAGTGTTCAATTCGGCGGCATTTCAGCGGACATACCCCCCGGGACGTAACAGGATGCAGCAAAGCAAAAAGGGGTCGCAGAACAAAGACGACTGTGCTAGATCTCAAAACTGTAAACAAGGAAACGCATGAAGTGGGTGTGTTTCTCGTAGGGTCCTGCAGGGATTGAGTTTTAGTCCTGGACTATTTAAAAATTCTATCAATGATCTGGAAGAAAACATAAAATCACTATTGATAAAGTTTGCAAGGACCCCAAAATTGGGGGAGTAGTAAATAATGCTGGGACAGTGACTCAAGGGATCTGGATCGCTTGGTAACTTAGGCGCAAGCAAACAATATGCATTTTAATATGGCTAAATGTATAGAGGTAGGAAAAAAGAATGTAGGCCATACTTAGAGGATGGGGGATTCTATCCTGGGAAACACTGTGAGAAAGATTTGGGAGTCATGGTGGATAATCAGGTGAACATGAGCTCCCAGTGTGATGTTGTGGCCCAAAGGAATAATGCAATCTCTAGTTGCAGAAACAAGAGAATCTCGATTCGAAGTAGAGAGGTTCTTTTACCTCTGGCTTCGGCACTGAGGTAACCACTCCAGAAACACTGCGTCCAGTTCTGGTGCCCACAGTTCAAGAAGGATGCTGATAAACTGGAGAGGGTTCAGAGAAAAGCCACGAGAATGATTAAAGGGTTAGAAAGCGGTCTTGTATTGATAGACTAAAGGAGCTGAATCTGTTTAGCTTAACAAAGAAGGTTAACGGGTGACTTGATTGGTCTATAAATACCTACATGGGGAACAGCTATTTAATAATGGGCTCTTCAATCTAATTGAGAAAGGAATAACGTGATCTAATGGCTGGAAGCTGAAGCTAGACAAATTCAGACTGGAAATAAGGTGTATGTTTTAAGAGTGAGAGTAATTAACCATTGCAACAATTTACCAAGAGTCATGGCAGATTCTCCATCACTGACCATTTATGAATCACGAAAGGACATTTTTTCTAAAAGATCTTTCCTAAGAATTATTTTGGAGACAGTCTATGGCCTATGTTACTTGGGGGGCTCGGACTAGATGATCGCAATGGTCCCTTTTGGCCTTGGAATCCATTAAAACAGAAGCAGCAAAGTTGGTGAAAAGATCCTTTTGATTTGCTTGTTTGTGTGTTGTGCTGGAATGTTAGCTGAGCACACCGTTTTCTGGAAACATTGTTCAGCTCCAGAAATCAGTCTGTGATGGGAGGTACAGACCATTCAGAACCCAACAGAGAGCTCCTGAGGTCGTGGCTTCCCACATCGTGGTTTTCCTGACAACAGAAAGTGGGAAACAAGAATGGAAAGGAGGGAAGACAGCCTCCCCCAGTTTCAAAAAGCACCAACTCCCCAAAACGGGATTGCTGCTGCTGTATGAAGAAAACATCTCTCCATGCCCTGATATATAGGAACATTTGCTTTTTCTGTGTCTGTGACACTTGCATCATGGAGGAGGAAATGGTATCACAGACGCAGTATGATTCTAGGATAGAAGCCCCACCTCGAGAGCCCCAAGAAGGATGTTGTGGGGCTGGGGAGGGATGGCATTCCTCATCCCTCCGGGAGATAAGTCTCCCCAGCTGGAGCTCAGGGGCTGGTTAGGAGGAGCTCGTGGGCCGGATCTGGCTGCAGGTCGTAGTTTGCCACCCCGGTATAATTCAGATCATGTGACTGAGGCTAGGCTGTAACATTTCTGTTTCTTGCCAGCATTCGCTAGGCAGTGCAGTTATTACATGATGTATCAAGTGAACTGAATCTTCCATACACATGTAGAAAAGGGAGGCCCCTGGATCCATCAGGCTGAAGGGGGACATGGCAGGAAGCCTCCAGAGGGGGCAGCAGCACTTCCTCATTCCCTGACAGCAGGTGACATCGCAGAGAAACCAGAGGGAGGGCTGAGTCTCTTAATAAATATACAAAGCAAATGTCTACAACACAGTGGTTGGTGATAGTAGAAGTAAATGAACAAAAAATTAATCTCCAAATAGATTTTGGACCAGACTGCACTGTAAATTGCAGGAGCCTGCAGAAGGGTTATTTATTCACCATAATGGCCCCTCTTGATCTGGTCTTAACCAAACATTGCTCCCTTGCTGATCTCTCTAACAGGTCCCCCATCTTGTCAAATAGCTCTGCTCCTCCCTCACTGAATCCCACACTTGCCTCTGCAGCCACCTTTGTTTGTCTCCCTCCTTAAACCCATCCCCAACCTCTCATTCCTCTTTACATGGAATCTTGCCAACATCTTCAGAAGCTGACTTAATCCAACATGCCCCCCATTCCCCGCTACCCCGCAACAGGCACGCCTCCCCGCCTGTCACTGACACAGAGCCTTCCTGCCTGGTAGTCTCTTTCCATATCCCCCTCCCAGACCTAGGGATAAAACTCGCTTCTTCCTGATTGTCTGTCTAATAGTTGTGTGACCCACTGGGCTAAATCCCTCTCTTGTGGCTGGCTGACATACAGAATAGCAACTCAAGTGACAGCGGTCTGTGATAGGTATCTGAAGAACCAGTCGTCAACCCATCTTGATGAGCCATGTGGGAGGAGATCCTTGTGGCTGCATGGCCAGTCCTCGCTTACAGACAGCCCCCCAACCTGAAACAAATACTCACCAGCAACCGCACACCACACAACAAAAACACTAACCTAGGTACCTATCCTTGTAACAAAGCCCGATGCCAACTCTGTCCTCATATCTATTCAACTGACACCATCATAGGACCTAATCACATCAGCCACACCATCAGAGGCTCATTCACTTGCACATCGACCAACGTGACTGTGACGGGGCTGAGCGGCCCCGCACTGGTACACCAAGGGTTAACCCTTCTCTCTGGGCAGAGGAAGCCACGCCCCGGAAGCTCTGCTGGGCAGGCTCCAGCTGGAGATCTAGCATAAAAGCCAGCAGAGCTGCTCAGTTGGGGCTGACCACCAGAGGGGAAGGACGCACGTTGCCAGCTCCTAAGGAGGCACAGCCAGGATTCTGGGACCCAGATGTCAGCCCTGCAGTGATGCCGCTGGAAGCCCAGCCGGCCATTGACTCCAAGGAGGGGGAAACACCGACGGACCCCCAGACACCGAAGGCAATGCGGGTAGGAAGAGACCCAGGGGCTTTTAGAGGTACGGGCTAGCTCGGCGTGTTGCGGGCAGATCCCCGCCGAGCATGGGGCAAGGCAAGCCCCGCTGACAGGTGAGCCCTGGGTCGGGACCCAGTGGAGTCGCCGGGCCTGGGTCCCCTACCCCAACCGCCAATAGGCCGTCCTGCCCTGAGAGCAAGGAGCAGCCGCACAGACTCTGGCTGTCAAGCCACGCTGCCCCAAGAGTGGGGAGCCACTGTATCGACTCCGGCCATTGGGCCACGCTGCCCCGAGAGCGGGGAGCCACTGTATCGACTCCGGCCATTGGGCCACGCTGCCCCGAGAGTGGGGAGCCACTGTATCGACTCCGGCCATTGGGCCACGCTGCCCCGAGAGCGGGGAGCCACTGTATCGACTCCGGCCATTGGGCCACGCTGCCCCGAGAGTGGGGAGCCACTGTATCGACTCCGGCCATTGGGCCACGCTGCCCCGAGAGCGGGGAGCCACTGTATTGACTCCGGCCATTGGGCCACGCTGCCCCGAGAGCGGGGAGCCACTGTATCGACTCCGGCCATTGGGTCACGCTGCCCCGAGAGCGGGGAGCCACTGTATCGACTCCGGCCATTGGGCCACGCTGCCCCTGAGGGGGGAGTTAGAGACAGGTGGAGGTCCGCTGCCACGGCTGACCCCAGCCTCCAAGGGGCGCTGTGGAACCGGACCCGCCACAGTGATATATGCCATCATGTGCCAGCAATGCCCCTCTGCTATGTACATTGGCCAAACCGGCCAGTCTCTACGCAAAAGAATAAATGGACACAAATCTGACATCAGGAATCATAACATTCAAAAACTTCAACCTCCCTGGCCATTCCATTAAAGATTGGATGGTGTCAATTTTGAAACAGAAAAGCTTCCAAAACAGACTCCAATGAGAAACTGAGGAACTGGAACTAATTTTCAAATTGGACACAATAAACCAAGGGCTAAACAGAACTTGTGAATGGTTCTCTCATTACACTAATTGATTGCATTTCCTGAGTTAATTTACCTGACACAGAAATCCATTTCAGAAGGTATTTTTTTCTCCTGCTGATAATGGCCCATCCAGATATAACAGCCTCTTAGAATTGGTATGTTAATGTACAACCTACTTTCCCCCCCCTTCTTTCTGTGTGTATAAATGCATCTTACTTCTGTTCCATTCTATGCATCCGATGAAGTGGGCTATAGCCTATGAAAGCTTATGCTGAAATAAACTGGTTAGTCTCTAAGGTGCTACAAGTATTCCTCGCTTTCTTTATGGATACAAACTAACACGGCTGCTATTCTTGAACCTGTCATGAAATAGTTTGTTTTTCCCAGTTGTTGAGGTTTTTTAATGGTTATTTAACTCACACCGTGAGAAAAGATCCCTTAAAGCAGGCTTTCTTGTTAAAACCTCTATAAATGATCAATTATGGTGACATGTAACAAACTACAGGCATGCCATGTTTTGATAATTTTTCACACATTTTGATTGTGGGTGACACACTGACAGATCTGAGGCTGAAAGATAGGGTGCGGTAAAGGACAGTGTGTTCAGGTTAGGGTGACCAGACAGCATGTGTGAAAAATCGGGACAGGGAGTGGGGGTTCATAGGAGCCTATATAAGAAAAAGACCCCAAAATCAGGACTGTCGCTGTAAAATTGGGACATCTGGTCACCCTAGTTCAGGTGAGGATGCTGCTGTGTGCTTGTATGTGATAGAAAAGAAGGCAGAGGAGAGTTTTAGGGAAGTGACAATACATCTGATCTCCAAAGGTATTTAGGTGCTTGATTCCCAGTGATTTCAGTGGTAGTTACAGAATAACTGAGAATCTGGGCCAGGGAGACCAATATCTGATGGGGGGGTTGGGCAAGGGGAACAGGTTGAGGGATTGAAACTGGAGAGTAAGGGGTATGTCTTCACTACCCGCGTCTGATGAGGACATGAGAAATCGATCGCTCGTGGCTCCCCCGTCGACTGCGTAACTCCAGCTTGCCGGGAGGCGCAAGCTGGAGTCGACGGGGGAGCGCGCCGCCGACCGCCGCCGCCATGAGGACGGACGGTAAGTCGGCTGCAGATACGCAAACTTCAGCTACGTGATTCACATAGCTGAAGTTGCGTATCTGCAGTCGATCTCCCCCCCCCCCCCCCCCCCCCCCCCCCCCCCCGTAGTGGAGACCAGCCCTAAGGGTACGGATCGGTGGGTAGCGATCGCTGTTTTAGCGATCGATTTCTTGCATCTCGTTAAGAGGCGAGAAATCGATCGCCCGCGGCGCCCCCGTCGACCCCTGTAACTCCAGCTTGGCGCAAGCTGGAGTCGATGGGGGAGCGCGCCGCTGCCTGCCACCACCATGAGGACGGCAGGTAAGTCAGCTGAAGATACACTGACTTCAGCTATGTTATTCATGTAGCTGAAGTTGCGTATCTTCAGTTGATATCCCCCCCTCCCAGTGAAAATCAGCCCTAAATGCGTTACCACAGAGTTGGCGACTGGGATAACAGAAGCAATGGGAAAGGGTGGTGAACATGAGGGTTGAAAAGGGCTGAAAATCTTGTCAAATTTCTTGGGGAAAACTCATGAGGCCCTGGATGGAGAGAAGATCAAACTACAGGAGAAGGCTTGAGAAGGTAGTCAAGGGTGTTAAATAGGTGATGTGAATTATAGGCATAGGACTCAAGGCCAGAAGCTGTAGGGTTTTTTTTCAAGAAAATATAATGTTGAAGGGGAATGGAAATGTGTGATGTGACCAGGGTTAGGGGTCAGGAATAGCACTGCGGTGAGAAAAGGGGTCAGAGAAATAAAGGGTTGTGGGGGGGGGGGAGTAAAGTTGAGGAATTTTACTACAGAATCAATGAAAGGGGAAGGAAAGGAGGGTGCTTAAAGTTGAAAGAGATTGGGGATGGTAATGAACTGGAGGTCATGGAAAGGCCAGGTGAAAGGCAGAAATGCAGGGCTTGGCAGGCTGTTATAGGTAATCAGATGGTGACTGGAAGCTCTTTAGTAAAAGGTTTGAGGATGAGTAGAGCTCAGTGAAGATAAGGACTATGAAATGGCCTCTCTGGTGTATGGGAGAGTTGATGGTCAAACAAGAAAGTGAAGGCAAGAAAATGGAAGGCTAGAAGGTTGGACAAGTTGTCGACTCAAAAGGTGAAGTTGCCACAGAGTCGGAGAGTTGCTAGATATGAACAAACTTGGTATTATCCAAAAGCTTCATTAGCAAGCAATTGCATATACAGTAGACTCTCGATTATCCAGGATGATAGGGAAAAAATTAATCCTGGTTAATAAAATCCTGGATAATCACCATCCATAGGAAATATGGGGAAGGGGGGGTTGGTTCACCAGCCACTCTGTGCCAGGGGGAGTGGGTGTTGGTTCACTGGCTGCTCTGCACCCTGGTGGGTTTTTTTTTGTTTGCTCGTGGGGCGGCAACAAAGCCAGAGCCAGCCCTGCGAGTTACGCATATTTTTTTTGACATCCTGGTTAATCCACATTCAGGTTAACCCAATCCTGGATAATGGAGAGTCTACTGTATAGTGGAATCAAAATGGCAAATTTGTATTCATTGCTAAAAACAGAATTAATTTCCATAAGTGGATCATCGATGAAACCTCAAGCAAATGTAAAAGATTTCATTTTTAGGAGTCAGTTTTAGAAGCAAAAAGAAGGCTCCTTTTACAAATGTTCCAGCAAGGATAAGGGAGTATGATGAAATACAAAGGGTGCTTTTATATTTCACTGTTTGCAGTGTTGTTGAAGCTGTGTTGGTCCCAGGTGGGGGAGGTAATAGCTTGTATTGGACCAACTTCTATTGGCAAAAGCAATAAGCTTTCAAGGTTACACAGAGCTCTCCTTTGGGTCTGGGCAAGGTTCTTCAAGTGTGAGAGCTAAACACAAGATGGAATGGAGAAGGAGTTAACACATATTGCAAGAGATCAAGGTGAAGTGGGCAGTTAATAACACTACAGTCATAGGACAAAGGAGAGCTAATAGTTTACAGATTGTTGGAATTAGTCATAAATCCAGTGTCTTTATTAAGTCCATGATATTTGGTGTCTAGCAGAATTATGTTTTACTAGAAAATTCATGACCAGATCTGGTATGAAATATGTCAGGGTAACTGCAATCAGTTAATTTGAGGTTAAAAAGTGGTGAAAACAAGCCCTCAAGTTAAGCCTACAGAGTTTTTGTACTGATACAACTATTTGGGTTAGAAGTGTGATTTTGTTTTAACCCCAAGAGTTATACCTGTACAATCCCTAGTTAGACACAATTAGATCAGTATAGTTTATTTACCTTCCCATATGGGAAGAGCTATGCCTATAGAACAGTCCTTTATCCCAGTATAACTCCACACTAGGGGCTGTATGTATCCTTTAATTATTGTTAACGGACACAGCTTTTGTTCAGATAAGCCCTTTGAGAGTGAAATCCTTCCCATGTGTGCCGGGCGAGGAATACTCGCAGTCTGTAATATATTCCTGTGGGAGCATGAAAAAGACTGAAAACTACTAGACAAAGTCATTCAGAAATCTCAAGAATATGGTGATCCCGACAAGAATGTCACTTGGGAAAGGCTCATTTTCTTTACAAGAAACTAGTCATCAGCTCAGACTACTGAACATTATGCTACAGACTGACATAGTAAAGCTAAGGCCAGGTCTCCACTAGAAATTCTTGCTCACCTAGCAATATTGGTCAGGAGTATAATGAGATGTAATTTATGTGATCAATGTAGCTGTGCCAGCAAGAGCCTGTAGTGGGGATGCAGTGATACCAGTAAAACTGCATCCGCAGTAGGAGCAGTGCAGTATACTGGTATAGCTGGTACTGCTGGTACAGTGCAGCACTCATAGTATAGACCTGGCCTGAACCATGTGAATCTGAACAGTTAACTGGCGCAACTACCTAGAGAATCAATTATTTATGGTAACAGAGCAAGGTCAAAGCAAAGTTATTGCAAGTAAGGGTCTTGATTTTGTAAAGACCAATGGCTAAAATTCTTGCTGATGAAAGTTCCATGCCCCATATGATGAGGAAAGCGGATGAAAATTAAATGCTCCATCTTTAAGGGGGAGGCCTCCCCCTCTTTGGGGGAACAGTGTCTCCCAGTTGCTACCAAGAAAGATGCCTGGACCCTTTTCTTTTACCCAGATGGTGTGGGCTGAGGGGTTCACTCCCCTCAGGGGACAAACAATGTAATTAGTTTTAAGAGAAAGGGTAAGGGGTTTAAGAGAGAGGGTGACAAATTTGTGAGCGGGAATGTAGGATGTGCTTGCTTGCAGTGATCAGTATCAGCGGGGCTTAGCAGGCGTAGAACTCCCTTTCCGTTTGTCTTATGTCCCTAAAAGCTCGTGCTTCAGCTGGCCACCTGCTGGGGTCCAGACAGGGATTCCCCACCCCGTGTATTTTGATTTTGTCTCTTTACTCTGAAGCATCAGAGATGGCTACAGCTGGAGATAGGACACTGGATGGGGAAAGCCAGGGAGCAGAGATGGCACTGAGCACTCTCTGTCTTAGGTGCTTGGCTGGTTGGTTCTTGTTCACATGCTCAAGGTGTAATGGATACATGGGGTCAGGAAGGACTCCCCCCCCCCCCCCCCGTCAGATTGCCAGTGACCATGGGGATTTTCAACTTCCTCTGCAGCGTGGGGGTGGGTCACTTGTCAGGTTTAGGTGGGTGCATGTCACTTAATCATTTCCCTGCCAATGCCTGGTCCTCTCCTATTCTCTCCCCCCCTCCCCCCGCACATAGTTATTTAGCCTCTTGGGGCCTGTTATTCTTTGTTCCAATTTCAGTCAGTGCAGTGTGCAGGTGTTGGGTGGTATCCGTCGCCTGGGGTAGACTAGACTCTAGTCACTAGAGGATCCTGCTGGCTATGGAGTGTGGGACTAGTGAAAAAACCCGGTGCCTCCTCATGCAAGTTTAGCAGGCAGTGTAAGAACGGCAGCACGGCTAGTTAAGAGCCCAGCAATCACAGACTAGGCCCCCTTAGTTTGCAAGAAGCCCGGCGGGGGAGGGGGGGAGCCCATGGCACGGTTGTTGCGATCACCCCCATGTCATTCAAGCAGGGATGGTGCCGTCGCCGGGACGGCACGTAGCCCTGCTGGGAAATGCGAAGCGAACCCGCTGCACGAGCAGACCCCGGCCCGGCAATGCACGAGCGCGCGGCGAGCCAGGACACGGCCCCACCGCGCGCCGCCCCCCCCCCCCCCGATCCTCGCGCGGGTACCGGGCAGGGGCCGCTCGCAGCGGGAGGGGGATGGCGCGAGCCGCCCCGGCCGAGCGTCCCGCCGCCCCTGCACCTGCCGCCCCCTCGCGCTCGGGCACGCGCCCCGCGATCGCGAGCAACTCTGCAGAGCCTCGCAGCCAGGGGAGGGATGAGAGGGGAGGCGCGTGCACGGCGCCGCAACTCCCACCAATCAGCGGCCGGCTTCGTTCCTCTGACTCCTCCCCCTCCTCGCCCTGGCAGCGTCACGCGCGCCAAGGCCCGCCCCGCTCCCCCATGCCTGCTGCGGCCCAATGAGCCAGCGGCCCCCGGTGGCGCGCGAACGCGTTGGCGGGCTCGCGCCTGCCGGGCTGTGGAGCAGCGCGCGTGCGCGCGGGGCCGGTCGGCCTGAGGCGAGCAGCGCCCTAGCCGCCGCCGCCTGCGCTCCGTGTCGGCGGAGGGGAGCGCGAGGCTGCCGGTCAGTGCCGGCGCGGGGGGCGCCGTCGGGCCCGCGGCCAGGTGAGGGGCGGCCCCGGCGGGGCTCGCGGCTCTTCTCCCGCCCCCGCCCCCCCCGGGACCTGTCCAGGTCCTGACGCGCCGTCCCCGGGCTGTGGCAGGGCCGCCCGCTCGGGGCTGCGGGGAACGTGGGTCCCGGGCGCGTCGGGCTGGCGGGGGCGGCCGGCGCGGCGCTCTGCAGGTGCGGGGCGCTGCGGTCGGGGCGGCCCCGCCGGGCGGGGGCTCCGGGCTGGCGGCGTTACGGCTCCGGCGGTGGCCGGCAGGCTGCGCGCGGCGGCTCGTGCTGGACACGTCCCCCGGGCTCCCACCCGCGGGGCGAGGGGTCTGGGGAGCAGGACTCGCGGTCCGCACGCGGAGGGGCCGGGGCGCCGCCTCCGCCCGGGACTCTGGGGAGGGCGAGGCTGGGAATCGGTCGAGACGTCGAGCGAAGCGCCCTGCTCGCCGGGGCATCGCGCCGCGGGGGGATGGGCCCCGGGATGTGTCTGCTTCCGCAGGTGGTTCCCACAGGATCGATGGCTTTAGGCCTAAAGATCGCGGATGAGTTCAGTCCATGTGGGGGGGAGAGCTCGCCAGCTTTCCCGGGACTGTGGCAGATGCACTGTTCATAGTGTCCATGTCTGTCTCCCAGCTGTTCCTGTGCTTTGCTAGTTAAACTCGACTTGCATTTAGTTCTGGCAATTTGTATCACAGGTGATTGACTTTAAAATCCATTCAGTAAGTATAGGCACTACTCTCCACTAAACATATTGAGAGCTAAAGCTACAGTTTGGTTTTAGTTTCTTGATACTTAACTAAAATGCAGTGTAGGAGCTTAACATGCGACATACCAATGCCTCTGTTTTGGGATTGATTCAAATACAAAAGATCACAATGGCTTTAAAGCATTCCATGTTCACTAAAAATACCTTTTAAAATTTATCCTTTAAAAAAGTTGATGAAACACTATAAAAACTGACCAGGGTCATCTAATCTTTAAATGTAGTTCATCAATATGTGAGTACAATATTTTCATGCTTAATCTTCCAGGGTGCTTAATCTTTCATGCTTAATCTTCCACTTCCATAGTCATAGGGAGTGGGTAAGGTGAGGGGACTCCACTGTAAAGATTTTTTTTCTTTCAACAGTTTGCTCTTGCATTCCCTAACTGTAGATTTAGCTGACGTTCAAACCATATAGTAAACCTTGAATTTGCAGCACTTAAACTATTTTAGAATGTTAACAGTATAGAACTGGAAAGGTAGAAATTTAAGGTTCTTTGACCATTAGCTGTGCTTGTAGATTTAGAGATGTTTATGCATAGGCATATAGCTTGTTTATGCATAGGCATTGTCGACAAAACTTTTGTCTTTCATGGGTACTTTAAAAGCCACCCCCAACACACAAGTTTTGCCAACACAATTGGCAGTGTGAACAGGGCTCCTTCGGCAGGAGCATTCTCCTAATGACAAAGCTAACACCCCTCACGGGGCTGGAAGTATTTTGTCAGTAAAAGTGCTAACAAAGTAATGAAAAAGAGTGTTTACACATGCTGATTTTTAGCGACAAGGATTTGTCGACACAGCCTTGTTTCTGAAAGCTGTGTGGGGTAGACATGCCCTCAGAGTGGTATTACTCGAACAAACTCAAGTTCAAGAAACTAATAGGATTGAGAGGTCCTGTCTGACTGAGGGGGGCAGACTGAAGAAGATGCAGGCACAGACATGCATCTCAACCAGCAGACACTAATGATGTAAATAGAAGCAAGATGCCCTGTAGTAGAGTTGGTGACGGGGGGCATATGGTTTAACTAATTACAGAACAGAAAACCTGGACTACCAAGAAGATTTATTTCTATACAATCTGAAATGCAATTAAGGTATTTGAGCATTGGGCTAAATGAAATAAATTCCTTAAATTACTTGTAATTTCAGAATTTCATTGGGATATAGAACATTTCTTTTGGAGTGGCCCAAAAGGGGTGAGAGCATCACAACATTTTAGTTATTAACAAGTATATGTTCTCCTAGTCACGTGGCTGTGAAGTTGTACCTAAATGCTTAATTACGCTTGTGCACAGCTAATGGTCAAAGAACCCTTAAATTTCTACCATTCCAGTTCTATACTCTTAACATTCTAAAATAGTTAAGTGCTACAAATTCAAGGTTTACTATATGGTTTGAATGACAGCTAATGTAAGAAACTATATTTCTAAAATCTTTGGAGAAAATGAAATAACCCAACAAAGTACCATGGTGAAGGAAGAAAAGAGTCTTTTTATTATAAGTCCACCATATCCTGCTTTTTTATTACTGTTAAGTATTGTTTTTAGAACTATCTTCACCAGCCTGCATTAGGAATTCACTGTCACACTGAGTGCTTTGAATTTGTGATTTCTCAGGATAACTGAAGTCTGCCACCAGCAGGCTGCTGCACGTTGACTTCCAGCTGCATAGATTTGCTTTATATATTACAAATGATAGTCCACAAACCTTAAGGACACTCCTTACTAAAAAATAAAATAATATCTATTCTAACTAACATCAGTTTATTAATTTTTTCATTTGATTTCTGAAATACTGTGGTTAAAGAAATGAATTATGCTGGTATATTAACATGTTAGTGATACTTTTTTAAATACTCAGTTATGAAAGAAGTTTACAGTGAGATGATTTGTGGTCCTACCTAATATAGATGGTATTATTCTAGCATTATTAATTGCTTAGTGTAATTGCTCTTTACACCCTTACAGAAAAGTTTTATTTTCTTAACTAGCATGTGTTCAAAGTAAATATAGTGGCCTGTGAAAAGATTAGCTTGTAAGCTTCTTGGGACAGGGAGAGTGAAATTGTATGGAGCTGACTGTAACACTTAACAAATACTAGCTATTACTAGACAGTAAAGTGTTCTGTTTCTTTGCGGAATAAATATGGCAGATGCAAAACAAAATTCCCCATTCTGTCCAATTTACGCTGTAATTCTGTCTAGAGATTTCTAGGAATATTTATGGTGCAGAGGCCAAATTAGTCATCTTGGGCATTGATTGCCCTTTTAGGCCTTGTCTAGTCTACAGGAGAAATTCAATCTGAACTACACAATTTGAATTATGTGAATAGCGTAACTTAAAATTGATGTAGCTTAGATCTACTTACTACGCGCAATTGACAGGAGACGTTCTCCCGTCACCTCTCACTACTCTTCTCGGTCCAGTGGGGTACAGGAGTCGATGGGAGAGCGATCTGCAGTCGATTGAGTGGGCCTTCACTAGACCCTCTAAATTGACTCCTGATGCATCGATCACCGCTCATTGATTCCTTGGGAAGTGTATACAAGTCCTTAGGTGGCAGCAAGGGGCCTGACTCAAATATTTAATAAATACCAATCTGGGCAGATAAAAAAGATTTTAAAAACATCCCTCTTCTAATTTAGAAATTGTTTACTTCAGTTATTAAATTGCAAATAAAAATCTGCTTCATGTTGCTAGTTCTTTACTTTCTTCACATTTTGTAGTCTTAAATGGCTGAACTGGGCTTTGTACTTTAGTTCCCTAGAATTTCATATTTTACATGGATATATTTTCTACAAGAAGTATCACATTTAAAATGTTCATTATGCTGGAAAAGAAAAGTCCAGAGCCTCATTAACATTGTTTTTATGAGAACAATTGCAAAATAGATAAGAAAATAGCCCATGCTGTATTTTCAGTGAGCATCGCCGGCTGATTTATCAGGCTTCTGCAAATCAAGAAAGTTGAGTTGCACCATCCAGGTTATGCTGCTTCATCAGAGTTTGAAGTCAGTGGGCCTTGTGCTACTAGTTCTAGTTCTTCAGAAAAGTCCAGCTTTAGGGATTAGAATATTCTGGTGGTTTTTTTTTTTTTAATGTTGGCTTGTTTATAAGTAGTTCACAATAACTGTTGATGAATTGAAAAACTAAAATTTTCATTGTTAGCACTAATGTACTTTTTTTTTGATGTGACAAAGATTCTATGCCACTAAGAAGTTTTTAATAAAAATACAGTTTTAGCCTATTATGCACTGAATGTTATGCAGATATGGGTATTTAACTTTAAGCACATTGATAGCCCCACTGAAATCAGTGGGCTAATCATGTGTATAAAATTACATATCTGCTTAAATGTTTGCAGGATCAGGGTTTCAGTTTTAAGTATTTTGTTTGTTTATTTTTCTTGTAACAACTCAATACATTCAAATAAGATACACTCAGTGGTATATCTTTATATGCTTAGCTAATTATAAATTAGTTTAAAAAAGCTTCAGCCTCAATTAAATCAATGATTTAAAAAAAGATGATTTTTTATATTGCTTTACCCTGACCATTAGATAACTCTTAAGTACTAGTCTTGTCTGGATTTGAACCACTGACCTAGAGGTGCAAAGTTCTATGAATAGTTGCTGATCCTTGAACTTTGTAGAAAGTATATTTTAATAACTGTTTGGAGTTAGTTGCTGAGATCTGTTCCCTGTCAGGTTTTCAGACTTTATGCTATTGGGAGAACTGTTGCTAGAAGGGTTCTGAATTGCTGTATCCAATTCTAGTAATTTTTACCCAGTCTTCAAAATTTCATTTTTAAGATCTTGGACTCCTGTTTGGTATTGTTTTCTTTTGAAGAGGAGAAGTGTATGTGTTTATAGAGTAATTACTGTGTAGAATAAAGAGCTCCATGGCTGCTCCTTGAGATGGAATGGCATCTTCCTTTTGTTCCCTGATTGGTTAAAACAAGCTACATCGATTTTCCTAGCATGGCTTTGCCATCTGTTTCTCTGGCCTATGTATACTTAGGTTTCATTATTTCTGGAATATTTTTTTGGGTCTAGTAGGATTTTAAATTGGCTTCATGCTTTTTTTTTTTTGGTAGGCCAAGTTGTTACATTTTAATTTGGGTAAAATCTGTTTGTTAAAGGGTTTTTGTATTTTAAAATTCTTTGAACTGTATCTGAAGTAAGTTAACATAAGCAGCATGCCCATTTGGCTTTTCAGTTCTGTCTCAACTTAATTA
Organism: Sternotherus odoratus; assembly: GCA_032164245.1. NCBI lineage: Eukaryota > Metazoa > Chordata > Testudines > Kinosternidae > Sternotherus > Sternotherus odoratus. Next base: position 1,806,514 of record JAVMKO010000011.1, read on the forward strand.
TTGTTACAGATAAAAACTAATTTGTTTGACGCTGATTTTTCTCCAGACCAGTTTTAGATGATAGGAAATGTTTTAAAGGTATGAAGTCAAAACTGCCATTGCGATGCTAGTAGATACTTAATCAAAACAATATTTTTGTGGCTTTCCTCACAATGTTGCTGTAAGTGGTGTTTTAAATGTATGTAGTGTGGCAGGGTGGGCTTGAGCCAGCCCTGCCGCCCCTTTAAGAGGGAGAAAAACCCTCTGCAAAGCTCCCTCGCCTGAAGGCTAATAAGCCACCTGGGCTGCAGAGCCATCAATTGGATGAGTTGCACCTGGCAGCCTCCTCTGGGGGATATAAGGCTGCCAGGAACGAAGCCCAGTGTGGTGGTGGTGGCATGAGCTATCAAGAGCTGTGTGTGTTGTCTGAGCTATCAAGAGCTGTGTGTGTTGTCTGAGCTATCAAGAGCTGTGTTTGTATTATTGTATTAGGGGCTGAACTATATAGAGTTTGTAGAGCCAGAACCTGTGGAGCTATTTAGAGCTGGGTATTAATGAGCTGATTAAGAGCTGGATATTAATGAGCTGTATATTAATGAGCTACTTAGAGCTGGATGTTAATGAACTGTTTTAACCTGTATATATTGGTGGTGGGGTCCTGCACTGTAAATTAAAGGGCACTGTTGGAGCAAAAAAGGGTTTCCTGCCTGAGTTCCTGAGAGGGGTGAGAGAGCGGTCTGTCACAGTAGTTAGAAACAAATCACTTTCCATTGGGGAAGGGAATACCGGTATATGTAGTAGTTAGCTCGGGGTGTCTCATTAACATTTCATCATTTTTGCCCATATTTGAACTTTTTCTGTTTCCAGCCCTGAGCAGTTTTTGATTTTTTTAAAATTGCACGACAAGAATAAGTATATCAGGGTTTTTCAACCTTCCCCCCCATGTATAGCTCCCAAAAGAGCTGCTGTTTGTTTCAAGGTTCCTAATCCCACAGTAGTTTGTTTGTAACTGCATGCATACTACACTCTCTCTTGTAAATTGCTGTAGCTAATTTTTGCTCATTTAATTGAATATATTTTTCCAGAGATTGAGGAAGAGTGTTGGGTGGGATCTGAGTGTGTGCGCTTGCTGGTAGTAGTAGAGTGGCTGCTGCTTGCTCTAGCTCCTCCCTTTTTGTGCATTCCTATTCAACCCTTTTGAAGTCTGGACAGAACACTGCTTATGAATTTTTCATTCAGCTGAGTGCTATAAGCGAAGGAACCTTGGCATCTCAAACTTGTCAAAAACATTAAATAGGTAGGTGTCATTTTGAGCAGTGTCGGTCATGAAGTTGGATGATGTCTTTAAAAGCAAAACTGTTGCTTGAGCTGTGCTTTCTGTTAGCTCTTGAGCGACATTCTAAATAGCAAAGATCAGAGACATTCCACAGACATGATTCTAAGCTAGTCTTTTTATTTTTGCTAGCAACTTTGAAGATTCAACTAGCACCAGAGCCAGTGTAATGCACCTAACACGCACCACGTTGGAATTTCCCAATTAGCTTTGAGGCTACTGAAGAAGCATAGAGACGAGGCTTGGGGGCTCCGAGCAGGGGGTAGATGACATAGTAGTAAAAATACCTGAGCAATGTCTACAGCTACCCCTGATTGAGGGCTTGTTTACACTATTGCATTGGGTCGATCTAAGACATGCAACTTTACGGCGGTAAGTCGACAGCTGAAGCTCTCCCATCAACTCCGTTGGTGCTCATCGTTCTGGTGGAGTACCGGAGTCGACGGTAGAGCGCTCAGCAGTTGATTTATCGCATCTGTACTAGACGCGATAAATTGACCCCTGCTGGATCAATCCCTGCCCACTGATCCAACGGGTAGTGTAGACAAGCCCTTAGTTTTACCACTAGTGAATTAAAGGATCCCATTTTTCTTAATGTAAACAGGACCTAATGGTTTGAGTTAAGTATGTGGTACAATTTTGCTTACTTGAAAACACACCAACACATTTGTCATGCTGTTTGACCCGCTATAACCTTGCTGCTGCGTCCACCAGGAGACAGTTCTATAGTAGAACCTCAGAGTTACAAACACCAGAGTTACAAACTGATCAGTGAACCACACCTTATTTGGAACGAGAAGTATGCAATTGGGCAGCAGCAGAGACACCCCTCCCGCCCAGAAAAGTGCAAATATAGTACAGTGCTGTGTTAAACATAAACTACTTAAAAAAGGGAACGTTTTTAAAAAAAGATTTGATAAAGTAAGGAAACTGTTTCTGTGCTTGTTTCCTTTCAGTTAAGATGGTTAAAAGCTGAATTTTTCTCCTGAACAGTAAATTTTCAAAGCTATATTAAGTTTTTGTTCACTGGTAAACTTGAAAGAACAACCATAACGTTTTGTTTAGACTGTGTAATTTTGAAATGTTCATAAATAACTGCCACCATTCTTGAGGTGTTCATAACTCTGAGGTTCTACTGTAGATGTTAGAATGTGCCAAGCTGTGCCAGTGTCAATATGGTAGCTGGCTACACTTCTGGGGATGGAAGCAGGCCAATGTTTGGGAAAAAGGACATGTTTAGAATAAATAATGATGAAATAACTTTTTAAAACTAATTGTTTATCTAGCGCTAACTTATAGTGCTAGCTACCTCTAAAAATACACAGGCTTGCTGTGTAATGAATCTTTTACGTAAACAGTCACGTCTTGAATGACAATTGATACTTTTGGAATGTTACTTACGCACTGTTGCAGACTTGGTGATTTTTATGAGGAGACTGCTTTAGACAGTTTTGTCATGATGAGAAGCTCTGGCCATCACAATTTTGGGAAACAGAACCAGATTGTGAGAGACTACTCCAACAATTCCCTGCAAGCCCAGACATCATGAGTTCTAGTCTTAGTTCTTCCATGGACTGATAATATTTTTATATACCCTTATGTGAATATTGCTCAAACTGCTGTCTCGAGGGTGCAAGTGTAATTTGTCTATTTCAGAGATAAGATAGCTGACAGCATGCACAAGGTCATTACAGACACAGTTGGAAATAGAACCCCAGTTTCTAATAGAGCAAATTTTTATCTACTTTGCCATACAGTCTTTGAGACTAGGTGAATCTGTAATACGTGCTAACATAGTGTGGCACTGTGCCTTTACCAGATAAACCTTTACATGTTATCTAAGACAAGAGATCAGATTCTTCAGGTCAAGTGGTAGATTCATGCTTTTACATCTATAGGTCCTGAGTTTGTTCCCCAACGATTACAAAAATAGGGGCATTGTTGCAGTTAGTTATGCTATCTGTAACTACAAGACCCCAGCTTCTGGAGCAGGCTGAGAACTTGATTTGGTAAGGTTATCTTTCAGAAACAAGCCTCATGCTCAAAGATGTAACATTAACATAAGAACATAAGAATGGCCGTACTGGGTCCAGCCCAGAATCACGTCTACCGACAGTGGCCAATGCCAGGTGCCCTGGAGTGAGTGAATCTAACAGATAATGATTGTGACCTCTCTCCTGCCATCCATCACCACCCTCTGACAAACAGAGGCTAGGGACACCAATTATGGGGAGTGGATATCTTAAGGCTTTGATAATGTAGTGAAATGTCAGTGTTGAATCCTGCCGAGTTCAATCAGGGTGAATTGTCCTTATCTGATGGAATTTTGGTAGTCTGGGTATGAAATGAGTTTGTGTTTCCTATGTCCAGCTCCCACATAACTAACTACACTTTGCACTAGACTAGATTCTAAGCTTTTCAGGGCAGGAACTCTCTCTTACTCTGTGTTTGTACAGTGCCTAGCACATTGAGATCTATAAGCTGGCCAGAATACTCTACATAAGAATGGCTATCCTGGGTCAGATCAAAGGTCCATCTAACCCAGTATTCTGTTTTTGGCCACTGTTGGCAGACAGGATACTGGGCTAGATGGACCTTTGGTCTGATCCAGTATGGCTGTTCTTATGTCTTCTGACAGTGGCCAATGCCAGGTGCCCGAGAAGGAATGAACAGAACAGCTAATCATCAAGTGATCCATCCTCAGTTGCCCATTCCCAGCTTCTGGCAGACAGAGGCTAGGGGCCCCATTCCTGCCTATCTGGACTAGTAGCCATCATGGAGCTATCCTCCATGAATGTATCTAGTTCTTTTTTGAATCCTGTTATAATCTTGGCCTTCACAACATCTAGCGAGAGCACCTGCAAAGGAGTCAAAGTTAAATATGGTTAATGTACAGAGTTAAACAACATTTAGTTTCCCCCCCCAAAAATCATAAGATTTTTTTTTTTAAATCATATTTTTTTAAAAAAATTTAAAATATTTTTGGGATCTGGTTTTGGAAGTTTTGGAATTGTAATACTAAGTTTGTACCAATAAGGCTATATTATACTATCTCTAAGCACATCTGTATATGATGTCCCTAGGCATTTGTTTCTAATAGTAATAAGCTAAAGAGAAAATTCTAGGCCAAAACCTTCATCTTGGGCACAGAAATAGATGGCTTGGTATTCGCAGGTGTTGCTTCCACAACTTCTACTGAAACCAGTGGGTGAGTGGGGTCGAAATACGCATTTTGGTGCTTAAGGTTAGGTATCAAATGTTACATTTGGTTTCAGTTTATATTTGGTTATAGAGGTCCTTTTTTGATGTAGCTAGCATTCAAATGAAATTTACAGCAAACTGCAGAGTTGGAAAAGGACCTTTTAAAAACTGATCACATGAGGAAGGATAAATTACTTTTTAAAACCACAGGTTTTTTTTCTATCTACATTGAATGTGGCCATTTCTTGGCTGGCATAATGCTGCAGTGTTTGGGTTGCAAATTGAAAGGAAATGATTATTGAAGACAAAACTTTTTATGAATTTTTTGAAATCCGTGACATTTCAGTTTGTTTTGTAAAAGCTTTTTGTTTGGCCCAAAATGTAGTTTTTGTAAAGAGTCTGTTTACTATGTATTTTTCTCTAATGAAACTTTTCTTCTATCTAAAATATTGGGTTTGTAGGGTAGGGTTTAATATGAAAGACAATCTTTGCGCTACACCACTGATTGGATCTTGTATAATCTTTAACTCAAAAGGCTGTTCAGCCAGTTCTGCTCATTTAAAAGCTGTTCACAGCAGATTAACTGGAGCATGTAGAATGAATATTTTCATTAGGATTTTCTGGAACCACATTTAAAAATAATATTGGGTCCACGTTTAAGCTAAGTAAAAACAAGCTTTTACAAAACTGCACTGTTGTCATGATTAAAAAATGCATTGGGAAAATGTCTTTTGCAAAACTGTAAGGGAACTTTTGTTTAAAAAGGTCACATGACCTGTGTGTAGAGTCAACAAGTGAACTAAATGAACAAAAGTGAAATCAATTAGTTTGTTTCCATTGTGCAAGCTAACAGAAATGCCAAAATAAATACTATGAGTAGTGAAAAGTCATAAAACAATGATTTAATGTTGCACAAGTTAAAATTATTAGTAAAATAGGTAAGTAAATAAAAATCTTTTAAACCTGACATTATCCTTCTAATCCAGGTGCAATATAAAACTTAGTAATAAGTGCATTCTTGAATATTTTTATTGATTGAGCTCCAAAGAGACAGCAGCACAGTTTCCTTGCTCCCCAGTGAAATCACTAAGGGCTGGTCTCCACTGGGGGGGGGGGGGGGAGATCGACTGTAGATACGCAATTTCAGCTACGTTAATAACGTAGCTGAAATCGGCGTCTCTACAGCCGACTTACCTGCCGCGCTCATGGCGGCGGCGCAGTCCCCTGTCGACTCCAGCTTGCGCCTTTTGGTGAGCTGGACTTCCGGAGTCGACGGGGGAGCCGCTGGTGATGGATTTATCGTGTCTTGACGAGATGCGATAAATCGATCGCCAAAAGATCGATCCTTCCCTGCCGTAATTAAGATGAGCCCTAAGAGCTAAACTAAGTGGGGGACTCTCAGAACACAGCAATGCAGAAGTGGTAGTGAGCAGCAAGCAGCAGCAGTGATAACAGAGGCAGGGATGAATGGGAAAGAATGTACGTTCAGATATGTCTCCTGTGTATAATAGAATAGAGCTGTTAAAAAAAAAAATCCAGTAGTGCTTTTTACGAAGAATTACGTGTATTGGAGAATGAGATTGGTCCCTAAATACTTGCACTTTTCCATTTTGTGCAGTAATGGAGATTACTTTGCACCATTAATTTCTTTTAAAAAACCCTGAGATTAGTGCTGATGTCTTCTAATCCAGCGGTTCTCAAACTATTGAGAACCGTGACCCTTTTTTGCTTTCTGCCTCGGCGTGGCATATCCTTGTATGTCCGTCGAAAAGCCGCCGAATTAATTGGTTCCGAAAGAGCTCAGTATGTCTGCCGAAAAGCCGCCGAATGCGGAAGTGATCGGCGGCGACTTTGCGGCGGCGCAAGGGGCTCATGACCCCTTGGGAGGCGGCCAGCGACCCCCGAGGGGTCGCGACCCCCGGTTTGAGAAACGCTGCTCTAATCCCTTTTAAGAGCTACCATATTGAGCCTTACTTTGCAGTGCATTGGAGACATAACAGGAGCAACAGTGGAAGGCATTGCTTGATGCAGCTCCCTACCCCCTTTTCAGGGGTGGGAATTAGACCCATGTAACTGCACCTATGAAATAGAGGTCTTCCCTGACTAATGACAGTGCTTGGGGTGCAGTGTAAGAAAAGGGGAGTGGCATGTTAAAGTGACATTCGTCCATCTGACTTTTACAAAGCAAAGGGGGAAATTGAGACAAAGGTAGGTATTTCAAATGCTTATGGTTACGTGCTTTTGAATTGTGGTCGTGGTGTTTTCCTAAATGAATTCTGGGTTCCCTTTCCTTTTTAATAAAAGGTGTTTTTTTATATGCAGACTCCGTGCTTGTGAGTAGAGCAGTGTTGCTTCTTAGAGGCTCTCAGGAGGATAAAAGGGACCTTCCTGTGTACATAAACAACATGCTCTGCATGGCCCTCCCTCTCCACCTAATCCACCAGGGAAATTAAAAGAGGATGACCGCTCTACCTCTGTTTATTGTACCTCTACTTCTTCTCTTACAAGTAAAACAATGAAAACTTGATATTTTTGTCTTGGGGATGGGATATGCACCATCTTTAAATTTAAACATTTTAAGAGAAAATGCATGCACTTACTTATCAGAGTCCCCTGCCCCCTGATCAAGCTCATCCATACTCACCTGGCAGGTCTGCTAGAGTATGATGGAATCTTGAACAGGTCCTGGCTAACAGTATTGTTAGAGCCTCTCTCTGCATTCCCCTCCTCGCTGTTCACAGCCATGGTCTTTGTCTCTGGCTCCATGCTGTTCGGGAAGGTTCTCATGGTCTTTGTCGACCTTGGCTCCATGCTGTTCGGGAAGGTGGTTTTACTGCATGAGGAACGTCTATGCTTGAGGTGTCATTAGAGGAGGGCTTGGAACAAATAGATAAACTAAACAGTCATAAGTCACCAGGATCAGATGCCATTCACCAAAGAGTTCTGAAAGAATTCAAATGTGAAATTTCAGAACTACTAACTGTGGTACGTAACCTATCATTTAAATCATTAAATCCCAAAGGCTCTTAAGCAAAGTAAGCCCTCATGGGATAAGAGGGAAGGTCCTCTCATGGGTTGGTAACTGATTAAAAGATAGGAAAGAGGGTAGGAATAAATGGTCAGTTTTCAGAATGGAGAGAGGTAGATAGCGGTTTCGCCCAAAGGTCTGTAGTGGGACCAGTGCTGTTCCACATATACATAGATGATGTGGAAAAAGGGACCCTGCGGTAAGCAGGTCTAAGCTATGTCGATGTAAATTACACTATTCATGTTACTCAAATTGCGTAGCTTAGATCAAATTTCCCCTGTAGTGTAGACAAGGGCTCAGTCTGGCCTATATTCTTTGTTCCTAGATGTATTCATTTACATTTCATCATATCAAAATGCAGTTATTTGTTTGTGCCTAGTTTACTAAATGATCCAGATCATTCTGAATCACTGATCTATCCTGTCCATTATTTACTATTACACCAATTCGTGTGTCATCTGTAAATTTTATCAATGATGATTTTTTGTTTACTCCCAGGTCATTGAGAAAAATGTTAAATAACATAGGGCCAAGAACTGATCTCTGTGGAAACAAACCCGTCTGATTGGCACACATTAAATGAATTAAAGACTGGCTATGTTAATTTTCTGCCCAAGTAAACATAATACATGCTCCAGGCTCCCTAAAATCCAAGTAGAGACTTAGAATGCCAAGAATAGAAAAGGCCCTATAGCAGAAGGAGCCATGCTGCCAAGCTATGAAGATAGTGGGTCAGAGTGGTGAACCCCACTGGCTAAATGATCAGAGCTAGGCATAATTTTTGTGGTGAATATTTTATTGCCCAAAAAATGCATATTTTGGAAAACCAGAAATTATTTGTAAATTCATGTCGAGTTTGTGAATAATATGACCAAACCAAAAATAATCAAAATATCTTGGAAGTGTTGAACAGAAACTGTTCTGACATGGCCAAAATACTGCAGTATTTTCGGGTGGGAGTTACAAATGGTTAGGGGAGGAGTGAGTTGATGGTGTCTCCCTTATAAGCCGAATTGTGAATGACTACGAATGGCCAGTTTGCCAAATGAGCCTGTTGGTCAGGAATCCATCTTGGATGTGGGAGACTTAAATTCAAGGCCCTGCTCCAATGACCATTTATAAAAAAAATAGAACAGATCTCCAACAGGAGAGACTGAGACTCCCCCAATATCCCATAGCCCCGTGCATAAGGGACTCTACTGCAATGTTGGAGTTCAAATATCTTCTCCACAGCAGGCAGTAGGGGCAATTGAACCCCTGGACTAAAGCTTATAAAGGAAACACCACCTCAATCACTTCCTCTTGCCACTTTGTGAATCTAGTTCTCCCTTGCTTTTGTTAAAATACCCAAAATCAAAACAAAAATTGAGCCTGGTTGAATTTTTTTCCAATCGTGAAAATTGAGAAATTTCATTTTCCAGTCAACTCAAACCAAAACTTTGTTTAGTCATTGGAATTCCCAATGAACCAAAATAACCCATGAGTGGCCCAGTTCTAGTAATGATGTAGAAATCAAAAGATTTTCATGTAAGAGGCACTATCGCAAACTTTAACACTAACTAAAGGAAACAAATTGTTCCATCGGGTATTGTTCTACAGAGATTGTAATATTTTCACAAGATAACAGGTTATAAATATTTACAACAGAAGCTACCAGTGAATAAAATTCAGGACTCATCTTATGGCTGACAAAATATTGTATTCTCTTATGTATAGTACAGGTTGCACACTCTGAAGCAGAAAGTCTGCTCCTTTGTTTGTTTCTGTGGAAAACAAGTTCATGACTGGGTGATCCCATTATCAAAAGGTCCTAAATGATGAAGTACTTGACTGACCACTAGTGATTACTTACAAGCTGCCTGCTCAGGTAGTCTACTAGGATGTGCAAATAGCCCTACACCTTCTGGGTCACTATTGTGACCCAATAACGGATGCATCAGCACTAAAGGCAAAATACTTCCTGGCACAGGGTGGATGATTGAGCTTCCAGTTATCTGTTCATGCAGAATGTTGCTGTGATCCTAGAACCTCATAACACCACTGACCAGGGGGAGCAGAGGGGTTACAGGAGTCTCCTGATTCTTTTACATACGTTCTTGTTCAACAAAGAATGTCCTGTAAGGTCTCAAATAAAAGCTAATGTCATACTGGTCATCACTATCATTGTTAAATGTATGCACAGATGCTATGTAAGGACTTAATGTATATACACATTAAACATATGTTTGTATATCAAAGTATTAGTTACCAGCAAAGATATAAAACCGGTTTTCCTGTAGACCAGTGGTTCCCAAACTTTAATAACCTGTGAACCCCTTCCACTAAAATGTCAAGTCCTGCAAACTCCCTCCTAAAAATGAATATTTCCAGGGATTTTCTCCTTTACCTGAGTATAAATTAGAAGAACAGTGATCTGGGAAATATAAAATTTGTTTTTATGACCTGCTTATTACACAGTTTATTATTAATTATCATTACAGTACATTTATTACATTACGTTATTATAATGGCAATACTTTCCAAGATCTCACTTTTGTAGCTTGTATCACTTTGAGTAAGCATGTTATAAGGCAAGGCACCTGTATTTCATCAAGGAGTATCAGATGTGAAACAGCAGGAAGGTATTTAAGAAGCCAAGTCAAAGAGTTCCTCCTACACAAGCATTCAGGTCCTGAGCAGTTCAGGTAAACAATGCGCATTATAACAAAGCTTAAACTTGTTCTTCATAATAATTTTTAAAAACAATACTAGTTGCTTATTTAATTTTTAAAATAGCAAAAAATATCCACCTCCCTTTCCATTTCTTATAAGGAGTCTTGAAGTTTCAGTCTCCTCAGTGTGATAGATATGTTTGCTTTGATCTACTTAGCTCTTGGAAGTCCAGGGGCTCCAGGCTGCTGGCCCTCTGCTGCTGGGGGTCTGTATGGACAGCTCTATCTGCCATTATGGAATTTTTTCCCAAGAACCCCCTGTAACATTTCCTGAACCTCCCGGGGTTCCCGACCCCCAGTTTGGGAACCACTGCTCTAGATGGAAGTTAAAAAATTTGAACCTCTGTCAATGTAAATTATACTTTGAAAACTAACACAACGGATGGTTATTTACGTACTAAGTCTAATGCTAGAGATGTGAAGTCAATAGGGAAGCAGCACACAGGAAAAAAACAAGCCATGGGTGGGTTATCCTTTTTATGAGCAAAAACAATTAATTTAGGAATTATATCTAGGAGGCAAAGAAGACACCTCCTCTTCCTGTATCTAGAAAGTAAAAGCATACCATGTTTACATTCACTAGCATGTTATGATTTTGTTTTATATGTAATCATTTGTTTCCAGTCTTATTCACTATCAAAGATTCAAATGATCATAAACTTATTCTTGACAGATTTAAGATTAGCAGCCGTGTTAGTCTGTATCTGTAAATAAGACGAGGAAGACTTTATAGCACCTTAGAGACTAACCAGTTTATTTTAGCATAAGCTTTCATGGGCTATCGCCCACTTCGTCGGATGCATAGAATGGAACAGAAGTAAGATGCATTTATACACATAGGGCTTGTCCTCACTGGGGGTGGATAGGTGGGGAGGATCGACGGCAGATATGCAACTTCGGCTACATGAATCACGTAGCTGAAGTTTGCGTATCTGCCGCCGACTTACCGCTCATCCCCACGGCGGCGGCAGTCAGTGGCGCGCTCCCCCGTCGACTCCAGCTTGCGCCTCCCGGCGAGCTGGAGTTCCGGAGTCAACGGGGGAGCTCCGGGTGATCGATTTATCGTGTCTTAGTGAGACACGATAAATCGATCGCCAGAAGATCGATCTACGGCAGCGCTAGTGAAGACCAGCCCATAGAAAGCACACACACAAAAAAGTTGTATATTAGCATACCAATTCTAAGAGGCTGTTTAATTTGGATGGGCCATTATCAGCAGGAGAAAAAATACCTTTTGAAATGGATGTCTGTGTCTGGCAGGAGATAAGTATTGAAGGTAAATTAACTAGGGAAATGCAATCAATTAGTGTAACAAGAGAACCATTTCCAAGTTCTATTTAGCCCTTGGTTTACTGTGTCCAATTTGAAAATTAATTCTTATTTTCTTTAAGAAGAAAAACGTATTCTTGTTTTTACTATACATATAGCAAAGTGGTGTGCCGTCAAGTAAAGAGGTGATCCTGAGTTGAATTTCATAAGCTGGTATGTTCTGTTAATTTGGGAACAGTGGCCCTTGTAGTTCTGTAAGTAGCCAATGTCAAGGGCTGGATATCTCAAAGGAATACTTCATAGGGAGTTGGCTACTGTAGTACACTTGGTGCTAAATTTCCACACAAGAAAAGGGCCAACATAGCCAAGGGAAAAGTGCTTGTGTGGCAAACAGGCTGGTGGTGTAAGAAGGGTGATGCCCAGGTATGCCCACTTCTTTACTAGATCTTTGTCCAAGATGATTGCTAAACACATCTAAGACTGAACTTGGGAAGGGAAGAACTGGACCCAGGGTAGAAGGTATCTGGCCTATGAAAGGAATAGCTAGAATTCCAAGCTCCAAGCAGAAGAATTTTGTCTTTAAGAATCTCTGCAACCTGCTTAAAAGAAATTTAGGGTGAGAAATTACTACTTCTAGCCAATTTATTTAGTATATTAAGCTCAGTTTGTGAGATTGCTTTATTTGTTCATAATCTACTTTGATCTGTTTGCATCCCTTATAATCACTTAAAATCAATTCTCTGTCATTAATAAACTTGTTTATGTTTTCTATAAACCTAGTTTGTGCAATTCATAACTGAGGATGGGGAGTGCAAAAAGCTGTGCATATCTTCCTCCACATTGAGGGAGGGGGTGGTATTCATGAGCTTATGCTGTACAGATTTTGTGCAGTGCAAGACAATATAATTTTGGTTTTACATTCCAGAGTGGGTGTGCACTTGAATGCTGGGCAGTCCCTGAGCTGTCTTCCACACAAAACTGATCTCAATGTCTTTATTTTTTTTGCAGCTGGGTGTGGTCCTACCTGTGTGTATGCTAGAGGAGGCTTGAGGGCCTGGCCCTGCAAGGACAAGGTGAGGGAACCCAGGCTGGTAGAACTGTCAGGCTCAATGGGATCCCTGTACATTAGGTAGCACCCCGGAGTGGGAGGTAACCCATCACAATCTATCAAGAATGAGTCCAAATGGCTCTGGACTGCACTGTCAAACCAGCTGTCTCTTGGTAGGCACCGAATGTATCGACACCAGTGAAGAAGCAGAGGGCCTTCACTTGTGAAACCTTTCTTGTATGTTGGTTCCATGCGTTTGAAAGCCTGCCTAGAGTACATTTGCAGTCTTGTCTTCTTTCATCTAGGATGGATGTATATACACTTGAGGACCTCTCAAGAAATGCAGGGCCTCAGCCTTCTCACTGCTGAAAAGATCAGCATCTTCTAAGAGAAATCTTCTGTTGTCATTTGTATCTTCTAGGTAATCCTTCAAGATTGCTCCCATGATGAGCTGACATGGTATAGGCCTTCAGTGGAGAAGAGCTAATAACTGATATCAAGAAAGCTGAGGTGTTTAATGCCTATTTTGCTGGAGTCCTCACTAAAAAGGTTAATGGTAACCAGATTCCAGAATTAATATTAACAATAAGGGAGAAGGAATACAAGCCGACATTGAAAGAACAGGCTATAGAATATTAGGTAATTTAGATGTATTAAACTCATTCGGGCCTGATAAAATTCATCCTAGAGTATTTAAGGAACTAGCGGAAGCTATCTTAGAATCATTAGCAGTCATCTTTGAGAACTCATGCAGGACAGGTGAAGTCCCAGGAGACTGGAGAAGGGAAAACGTAGTACTTATCTTTAATCAGGGGAACAAAGAGGATATGGGGAATTAGAGACCTGTCAGCATAACTCTGACAACTGGAAAAATACCATAACAAATTAGAGGTATTAAACAATCCTTTGTGTTTAATCATTAAACACCTGGAAGATAACAGGAGTAATGAAGAATTGCCGACATTGATTTGGCATGATTTGTTATTGACAAATCAAACTCATTTCCTTCTCTAACAGGTTTACTGGCTAATAGGTGGGAAGCAATAGATGTAACATATCACTTCTTGGCCTTTTGTCTAAGAAAGCATTATCTAAAAAGTTATATCTTGATTTTAATCAGGCTTTTGACACGGTTCTGCATGACATTCTCATAAACTAGACACTTGAGCAATATGGTCTTGATAAAATTACTATAAAGTGGGTGCTCAACTGGTTGAAAGAGGATATTCAAAGAGTAGTTATCATTGGTTTACTGTCAAACTGGGAGGGCATATCTAATGTGTCCTGCAGGGGTCAGTCCTGGGTCTGGTACTATGCAATATTTTTATTAATGACTTGGTATTGCTGCTGGAAGGATGGTAAATGCCATCAGTTATCCTTCTGCTATGAAAGATTTAAACTCATCCCTGGATTCTTGTAGGGCTTCTTTACAAACTCAGTCACCTTATAACAAGTAAGTAATTATACTTGGACAACACCACCTGGTAGTTGACAGTTCTGAACTGAAGCTAGCAGAGGAGTAACACTTCCAGACGAGTCCAGGAGTTGAGTCTCTCTCCTTGGGTCTAGTCTTGATCTTTGGGGGCAGTTGTCACAACCAGGGGACCAGGAATCAGGCGTGTGAAAATACTCAAAACCAAATAGAGGCATCTCTTATTGCCAGCTTGCTTGGCCATAGGTGGAATCAATGCTGTTGTCTGCCCTGGGGGTTATACTGGCTCCAGCAGGCCCTTGTTGAGTGGCATGACCAGTCTTTCCGGTACTGAAGAATGGAGAATATCTAGACGCTTATGGGACTTCTTCTGCACTACCTCAGTAAGGATTTCTAAGGTGTTAGGCAACCTAGGAAGTAGATCTAGAAAAGTTCTGTAATCATTAGGATGGGAGAGTGCAGAAAGACTATGACTTCATCTGGCGATGAAGAGGAAATTGCAGAATTTATTCTAGTTGCTCTCTGTTGGTGCTCCTCATCAGATGGCTGCTGCTGAGGCTCTGTGTTTGAGTCTTGGAACAGATGATGTTGACCTTAAGGCACCTTATTGGAGTTGAAGACCAGGTTCTGAAGGGGGCAGTCAAAATGAGCTTTGTGAGTTGTAGTCTCCTTGGGGCCTAATATGACCAAGCTAAGATATCATAGATAAAAGGAGCTGGGGACCATGGGGATGAGTACCAAGAATTCTGATCTCCTAGATTCCCTACTCTTCTCAATCCAGTGGAGTACAGAAGTCAATGGGAGAGTGGTCTGCACTCAATTTAGTGGGTCTTCGCTAGACCCTCTAAATCGACTGCCGTTGCATCGATCACCGCTCGTCAATCCCCCGGTAAGTGTAGACAGGCCCTTAGAGGAAGGGGGACCTTATCCTGGGAAACAGGATAAGGAAACAGGATTCCCAATAAGGGGAATATTGATTAGGAGTGGAGAGTTTATTTTACCTCCTTAGTTTATTTCCTCCTCCACTTTATTTGGCTTTCTAATGATAAAAACACCAGAAGCACTTCTTTGCTTTATCTCATACTGCCCCATAGGGATGAAAGGAGCTCCTCAAAAATATCCATGGTTACCACATTCTTTCTTTAAAACATTCTTAAAGCATATTACACTGGTATCTACAGAACATTTAGTGGTTAGACAAGTGGTGAGTTGTGACCACTTCAATGTGTTGATCGTACAGGGAGTCCCCAGTATACATCACTCCCTTCTTCATTATTTCAGATATCTGTCGCTCATCAGTAAGGGACCGTGTTCTGATTTATGTTTGTCCTGTTCCACATATCCGTTGTTTGCATGGATTGGGACTGACGTGTATTGGAACATGTTCCTCTATTGTATGGTACAGTACTGTTCTTGTGTCCATTGCCCACAGAGAGCGATTTACAGAGGATATTCTCCTGATTAAGGAAATGGCAGGTGAAGGAAAGCCCAGTTTAAAGGAGTTATGGAAGTCCAACAACATCTTGAACGATGTGGAAAACATTGATGCGTCATGGGAAGAAGTCACTTCTCAATGTAGGAATGGCATTTGGCACTGTTCATGGCCAGATGCTGTCCACAGCTTTGTGGGATTTGATGCCATTCCTGCTGCCAGGGAAGAAATGATCAAGTTGGAGAAGGATGTCGTATTCCAGGCGGTGGAGGAGGTGGATGTACAGGAGATGTTGGGAGTCTTCCGATGAGCAGCTGACAAACAAGGAACTGATTGAGCTGGACCAACAACGGATAGCTGAAGAAAGCAAGGATGTTGATGATGACGTGGGGCAGGGAGCCAGAAGTCTGATGACAAACAAACTTTCCTGTTTCTTTGAATTGCTCGTAATCAGTCAGATCATTTCGTAAATGGTCTGCCAAGTCTCCACGGCTCTCGATGCAGTGGCTTGCTACAGGAAGATCTGTCATTCAAAGATTCATACAGGAGCGCAGAAGTCAATAAAATCCTTTTTAAAGACTTTTTCCACCAAAAAGCAAGCTCAAGAAAAGTCAGTCACCACCCCACCTGTGTTTAGTGTAATTGACACTGTTTCATACTGTATTACTGTACTGTATTAAAATGTTCTGTGTGTTTGAACATTGTTTTATTCAATGTTTTATGTGTAAAATGTGCACTGTGTAACTTGTCCTTTAAAAAAAGTGTGATAGGGCCAGAGGGCAGCAGGAGAGTGGTTGATGGGAGGCATATAAGCCCTAGGATGATCAGAGCCTTATTCCTTGTGGACAGAGGAAAGGTTACTACAGGTTAATTGGAACACTTGGAGCCAATTAAGGCCCTGCCCCAGATCTAATAAACCCCTCTGCTTCAGTCAGACAGCGAGGGGAAGGAGAGCTGACTAGAGTTGGAGGAGTACTGTTGTAAAACAGAAGACCAGAGTACCGGGGGAAGGGAAGCCTGGCCAAGCAGAAAGAGGGTAAGCAGGATGCAAAGCTGAAGGGGCTGGGATCCGGAGGAGGGGGCAAACTGAGGTCCCTTCCCTGCTCCTCTCCACCCCCCCCCCCATGGGGTCATTAACAGAGCCCACAACACCCAAGAAAAGGGGCAAGGATAGGTACTCTGACCCACCATACTAAGGAAAAGCGCAGGGCCCACCATAGTAGCGTCCGCAAAGTTGACATTCGTGAGGCCTCATCTGGAGTGTCCAGTTTTGGAAAAATTAGAAAGTGCAGAGGAGGGCAACAAAAATGATTAGGTGACTGGAGCACATGACTAATGAGGAGATCATAGAATCTCAGAGTTGGAAGAGGCCTCAGGAGATCTAGTCCAACCCACTGCTCAAAGCAGGACTAATCCCATTTTTGCCCCATATCCCTATAAGGCCTCCTCAAGGATTGAGCTCACAACCCTGGGTTTAGCAGGCCAATGCTCAAACCACTGAGCTATCCCTCCCCCACTATGCTGAGGAGGGAAGGGAGGAATTGTTTAATCTACAGAAGAGAAGACTGAGGGGGGATTTGATAGCTGCTTTCAGCTACCTGAAAGGGGGTTCCAAAGAGGATGGATCTAGACTGTTCTCAGTGGTACCAGATGACAGAACAAGGAGTAATGGTCTCAGGTTGCAGTGGGGGAGGTTTAGGTTGGATATTAGGAAAAACTTTTTCATTAGGAGGGTGGTAAAGCACTGGAATGGGTTCCCTAGGGAGGTGGTGGAATCTCCTTCCTTAGAGGTTTTTAAGGTCAGGTTTGACAAAATCCTGGCTGGGATGATTTAGTTGGGGTTAGTCCTGGTTTGAGCAGGGGGTTGGACTAGATGACTTCCAGAGGTCCCTTCCAAACCTGATATTCCATGAGTTTATGAAAAAGGGGCAGATGCCCCGAACTTGTGGTACAATATATAATTAGATTTTACCAGGCCAGTAACGGGTGCTCGTGGATCACTATGTTAGTATTACCATGGAGCCACAAGCAGTCCCTGTAGGCTCTTCAGTGCATCTTGCCACTCAGGCAAACTTGACTTCTGTGATGAAAGGTTATTAAAACCAAAAATCACCTCACACTATGTTTCATCGAACCCCAAAGGTCAGTGGATACTCAAGATATCCCCAAAGACCGAGCTGCAGCCAGTTTCTCTTGTAAATAAACTATAGATTTATTAGGTAAGAAAAAGAAATGAATTATTGAGAGATTAAATGGGTAAAATATATTAACGATTGAGTCAGAATTTGTAATATCTGCTTGTAAGAGTAGTATCTGCTTGTAAGTATCCGTAGTATCTGCTTGTAAGTAGTATCTGCTTGTAAAAGTGTCCTTCCCCTTCTCTTAACCTGGGGTACAGAGAGGGGACTCTTCTATGCTAGACTAAACTACCAGCTGCTTCCCAGCTTAGTTAAGTCTTTACACCCCCAATCCCCACACTTTACCAGCTGGGAATTTTGGGGAACCCAAGCTGCTACCATCCGAGTAAGTCTCCAAGGCCTGGAGGGGGGTACCCGGACTCCCCCAAACCCCCTGGTTCTCTCCCTGAGAAAAGGGGAGCTTCACGCTGTTTCACTCTCCCTGATAGCTCAAGGCAATGTAGCTACAGCACTTCGGTCTCACTTTCTGTGAGATCTCCAGATTCAAGGCTCAGATCACCTTTCTAGAATTACCAGACAATTCTTATAGGTATAAAAAGTTTAATAAAGAAAAGAACAAAGCATACATTTAAGACACTACACAGGTATAGAATTTTCTAACCTCAATCTTCTTGTATAAACAAACTTCTCTTCTCTCCTCCCCCCCCCCCCCTTTCTCTGCTAACTACACAGATGGGGACACCAAAGGTTGAATGCAAGCTTATGCAGGATACAATTCTTACTTACTGTTTAGCTAATTATGAAGACATACAGAGAAAGGACAAGATTGTGGGTCCATAGCTGGACCAAGAGGTCTGAGTCAATCCAAAGCCCAGATCGAACTGAACTCAACTTCCTGGTCTCTTTGTATCTAGTCAGACTCCTCTGACGACACTGCCCTCTTAGATAACATTAACCCCACACAGGCAAGACAACACTCCACCCTTATGACACTGCTAGTTTCCCATAAGTCTCTCAGGGTTACACAAAATGGCTTTGAAGATCTCTGTCCAATCACTCAGAATGTCATCCTGTCAGAAGCCATCAGTCCAGAGATGCAGGATTACTCTCATGGTTCATTTTTATAGCTGTTTTCCTCAGAAAGCAATCTGGCAAGTGTTCCCATCCCAGCATGGGTCTTCCTTTGTTTGCTCAATGTAGGTTAAGTCTGTAGATTTTCCATTGTTGAACACACTGGCCCATGCTTTGAAGTTAGCATGTTTCTTCATTTGCAGTTCTAAGGCTCCAGTCCTGTTTGATGGGCCAATGCCATGTAAACACAATGTGATAGCCAGAAACAATCCTTCATTAGTTTTCATGAAGCTTTACACACTAAGTAAATTCTCATCCTAATGTTAATACATACTTTTGAGCTAGAGTACTCTAATTACAGGCTATACATAAAGCAATGTGATTGTAAACAAGTTGTTATAGGTAAGTGAACTATTCCTTTGAACCATACCAACAAGTGAACTGGCCTGATCCCATTACAGTGCTTTTTGACACTTTTTAGATTCCTATTAGCATGCTAGCCTCTGCCTTGGTCTGAGCTGGCAATCTGTTAGCATCACAGATGTATTTGCAAACTGATGCAACCTGATCACCCAGAATTAACAATGAGTTAGAATCCCAAGGGTTCTTTGACGAATTCAGTGAAAGGCAGAAGTATCTTTGGCTAGCTCTTTTCAAAATGTTTCCTGTTTCTGACCAGCATCACTTCCATCTTTCCTGTGTTCAGCTTCAGCTAGTTGTTTTTTATCCAAGACCTAATTTCCTGTTGTCATTCTGACATTGAAAGAAATGGCAGTGGTTGTATCCATTGAGAATAAGATACAGAGTTGAGTATCATTTGTTTCAAAGCCCTTGGTGTCCCATTATCTCGCCCAGTGACATCATGTAGATACCAAAGAGAATCAGGGAGCGTATGGATCCCTGTGGGACACTGCACATGGCGGACCTGAGGAAGGAGCAGTTACCATAAGCAGTCTTAATTTCTGCTGGAGAGGAACTGTTGGAGCCACTGCAGTGCTGGACCCCTGTGATGTCATGTAGGTGTCAGTAGTACCTCGTGCATCCCCTGTGTCCAAGGCTCCAGGTTCAGGAGTATGAAAATTGTAGTCTTAATTGTGTCCAGAACCATAAGGTTATCTTTTTATTGCCACTTAGAGCTGTCTGAACCCTGATCGTGAAGCATCAAGGATCTTGATGACATCACATGTTGGGTCTTTGTTTAAATTAGTTTGTCAATTTATCCAGGAACAGAGCTCTGGAGATGGTACGGTAGTTGGAGAATTGGCTTCTTGAAGATTGCATTTTTGAGGAGTTTGGGTAGGAGTCCTTCTCTGAAGGCAACATTGATTATTTCCATTAGAAATGGGTATATTTGTTCTTCACTGGCTTGTACAAGTGTCACAGGTTCTGACTAGAGAAATGATATTCATTATGTGTGATGGCTGGACAGATTTGTTGCTTGATTTTATCAGTGAAGTATGCTGACAGCTGTTTAGTGCTTCATGTTTGGTTCTGCTGTCTGGGTTGCGAATCTGCAACTTGATATGCTGACTCTTTTGGAAAACATAACTGGGACATCTTAATATAGCTGTCTGAAATAACAATAGGGAATTAAATGTTAATTACACAATATTGCACCTACTAATTACATGATGCAGCCAAGTGGACATTTAGTTGGTTTCCAGTTAGAATGCTCAGGCATTGTGCAAATTGAAAATAATGTGGTAAGCAATTGGAAGAGTGATAATAGTGATTAGAAAAAGACCAGTCAGAGGGTGGCAGAATATCTGTGGTGTGAGGACAGCACTGTTTGACTAGATCAGGCATGCTGATAGTGGCAGGAGGAGCGACAGACTGTGGAGCCTGAGGGGAAGAAAAGAGGGGGGCAAAGGAGACAGTGTAATGGCTGTAGGAGCTCTCCAAGGTACCATGGGAAGAGAAATATTCTGCATGGTATTCTTGACTGTTAATTCATAAATACATACAGTGAGATATGCAGGACACTCACTTATATAATCATTTAAGGAATAGTAGAACACCTCTTCTTCCTTCAAAGACTTTTTTGGTAATTGAACAGAAATACAAGAGGAAGGAATAGGAAATGAACTTATCTTACTCCTTTGTGCAACAGCTTATAAAAGCCTGTTATAGTCACAGCAGTCCTGCTTAGTTATTGTGACTCATAAGTATTAATAATTTTACACTAGAAATAAGTCCTTTGAGCAAATTAGAGCTTAGCTTGGCTTTTAGATGATTATTTCATTCTTTTCATCCTGCTGGTGTGCTGCTTGTGTTTCTAAGAGCCTTCTCGTTCTTCAGAAAGGGATGAACTTTTGGTGGTAAGACTTAAAGAATTATCCTTGATGGCATGTGCCACGTTCTGAGTCGCTTGATTTGCTTTATAATATTTTCTCATATTCTGAAACAATATCTGAGCAGTTAGAAAACAGTAAGCATTAAAAGTAAACTTAGATATCATTCATAGTTCCCAGTCCACTTGTTTTGATCTTTACAATATCATTAATTAAAATGAGGAAGACTTTGTAGCACCTTAGAGACTAACCAGTTTATTTCAGCATAAGCTTTCGTGGGCTATAGCTCACTTCATCGGATGCATAGAATGGAACAGAAGCAAGATGCATTTATACACACAGAAAGAGGAAAAAAAAGTTGTACATTGGCATACCAATTCTAAGAGGCTGTTAAATTTAGATGGGCCATTATCAGTAGGAGAAAAAAAGTATCTGTCAGGCAGGACATAACACCTATTGAAGGTAAATTAACAAGTGAAATGCAATCAATTAGTGTAATGAGTGAACCATTCGCAAGTTCTGTTAAGCTCTTGGTTTATTATATCCAATTTTAAAATTAATTCCAGTTCCTCAGTTTCTTGCTGGAGTCTGTTTTGGAAGTTTTTCTGTTTCAAAACTGACACCATCAAGTCTTTAATGGAATGGCCAGGAAGACTGAAGTGTTCTCCTTCTGGTTTTTGAATGTTATGATTCCTGATGTCAGATTTGCATCCATTTATTCTTTTGCGTAGAGACTGGCCGGTTTGGCCAATGTACATGGCAGAGAGGCATTCCTGGAACATGATGGCATATATCCAGGGCTGGCGACAGAAATTTGGTGGCCTCCTACTCTGATGGTTTGGGGGCCCCCCCAGCCCTGCCGCCCCCCCCCAACCCAGCCAACAGCGGATGGGGGCCCCCCTAGCCCAGCCGGGCCCCCCCCCAGCCCAGCCGACAGCAGCTGGGGCCCTCCCCAGCTCAGCCCAGCCGGCGCTCCCCCCCCCCCCCCCCCGGGCAGCGACAGCTGCGAGAGCTGCATGAGCCGCCCTTCCCCTCCCCCCCGACAGCGCTGCTGCCGCCGGCCGGGCTCACAGCTCCTGCTGGGGCCAGGCTCGCTTGTCCGGGGGAGAGCCGCGCTGCCTCCCTGCCCCTTCCCCGCTCTCCAACGGGTATAGCTGTGTACCGGGGCCCCCCTAAAGTCGGGGGGGCCGGTACAGCTGTACCCGTAGTACCCCCCTGTCGCCGGCCCTGCATATATCACATTGGTCGATGTGCAGGTGAATGAGCCTCTGATGGTGTGGCTGATGTGATTAGGTCCTTTGATAGTATCAGTTGAATGGATATGAGGACAGAGTTGGCATCAGGCTTTGTTACAAGGATAGGTACCTGGGTTAGTGTTTTTGTTGTGTGGTGTGCGGTTGCTGCAGAGTATTTGTTTCAGGTTGGGGGGCTGTCTGTAACCGAGGGCTGGTCTGTCTCCCAAGATTTGTGAGAGTGAGGGATCATCTTTCAGGATAGGTTGTAGGTCTTTGATGATGTGTTGAAGAGGTTAAGTTGAGGGCTTAAGGTGACGGCTAATGGTGTTCTGTTTTGTCTTTGTTGGGCCTGTCCTGTAGTAGGTGACTTCTGGGTACTCTTCTGGCTCTGTCAATCAGTTTTTTCACTTCCCCAGGTGGGTATTGTAGTTTTAAGAATGCTTGGTAGAGATCTTGTAGGTGTTTGTCTCTGTCTGAGGGATTGGAGCAAATGCGGTTGTATCTTAGAGCTTGGCTGTAGACAATGGATTGAGTGTTGTGTTCTGGATGGAAGCTGGAGGCATGTGGGTAAGTGTAGCGGTCAGTAGGTTTTTGGTAAAGGGTGGTGTGTATGTGCCCGTCATTTATTAGCACAGTTGTGTCTAGGAAATGGACTGCTTGTGTGGATTGGTCCAGGCTGAGGGTGATGGTGGGATGGAAATTGTTGAAATCACGGTGGAATTCCTCAAGGGCTTCTTTTCCCTGGGTCCAGATGATGAAGATGTCATCAATATACCGTAAGTAGAGTAGAGGCATTAGGGGACGAGAGTTAAGGAAGCGTTGTTCTAAGTCTGCCATAAAAATGTTGGCATACTGTGGGGCCTTGCACGTACCCATAGCAGTTCCGCTGACTTGAAGGTATATATTGTCTCCAAATGTGAAATAGTTGTGGGTGAGGACAAAGTCACAAAGTTCAGCCACCAGGTTTGCTGTGACAGTGTCGGGGATACTGTTCTTGATAGCTTGTAGTCCATCTTTGTGTGGAACGTTGGTGTAGAGGGCTTCTACATCCATAGTGGCCCAGGATGGTGTTTTCTGGAAGATGGATTGTAGTTTCCTCAGGAAATCAGTGGTGTCTCGTAGATAGCTGGGAGTGCTGATAGCGTAGGGCTACCAGCACTCCCAGATATCCATTTCGAAAAGTATTTTTTCTCCTATTGATAATGGCCCACCCTAATTTAACAGCCTCTTAGAATTGGTATGCTAATGTACAACCTTTTTTCCCCCTCTTTCTTTCTGTGTGTATAAATGCATCTTACCTATGTTCCATTCTATGCATCCGATGAAGTAAGCTATAGCCCACGAAAGCTTATGCTGAAATAAACTGGTTAGTCTCTAAGGTGCTACAAAGTCTTCCTTTTTTATTTACGGATACAGACTAACACAACTGCTAATCTTAAACCTTAAACCTCATTGACATTAAACACTTCAATATTTTTAGGACAGAAATGCTTACATGAAATAACTTTTTAAATTTTATTTTACTACTTGGATGAAATGTTGTTGAAAAGGTGAGAGGAGTTGATGGACACATTCTTGGATTTTCCTCAGGCTTTATTAAATATAAAAGGATACATTAATGAATCCTTAAGGATGAAAAATTAAAATAGGATCAGTAAATTCAAAAGTTAAAGATCCTGCCTGTTGCAGGGGGCTTATCTCGTTGCCGGGAGAAACGAGGCCTCACACAGGTGGCTAGTTGGAAAGTGGTGAGTTTATTGGAGGGAGCGGCATTTCGTGCTGGGGGGGCTTATCTGCCAGCACGGCCGCAATACAAGATGTCTGACACACCGAGGCGATGTCCAGAGAAGCCCAAAGAGGAAGCCCAACCCAAAAATGTGTGTCAGCACAGATATACCTGTGCTCATTTGCATCTCATACATACTCATCTCATTAATAGCAAGCAACAAACTGATTGGTCAGCACTTGTTGGTTACGCAGTCCTGCCTTAGTTTCCCCATTTAGTTTCCCACGCATTCATTCTCACACAGACAGGGTAAACACTCATGCAGCTGGGAACTGGTTCCCAAACACACAGATAACAAGAAGGTCATTCTCAGACTAATGCCATCATTATGCACTCTCCTGGAGTTGACTCAGAAGCATAACTGCGCCTTCTAGTGGTTGCCCGTCACAATGTCTTCCGGTCCTAACACTGCCACTCCTCTAACTCAATCACATTGAGCAGTCTATTAGATATACACCTGCTTAGGTAGAGAGAAGATATTATATGCAATGTGACCATTAATATTGCTGTAGAAGTCTGCTTTTTAATTTTTGTGTTTAATTTCTTAACCTGAATATTGAGTTAATGTACATTTTCACATTTGTTATGTTTTTGGTGAAAATACATATATGGAATGTAAATGTTGAAGAGCAAACCTCAATTGTGCATAGGTGTATAATTTGCAATGTTTATTTTCCTACATTTGCAAATGTACAGTAAATAAGTTGCTACTAAATAGCAAATATAGGAATTGTTATATGATCCTCTGTCAGTCAGTCACTTTTTGTAGAAAGAAAGATGGAAGAGAGAGCATGATAGCTCCTTTTGCTAAGAAGCAAGGAGGAAAAGAATAGACAATTTCATTGGTCCCCTAGACTCTTCTTCTCAGTTCTTTTGCTTCCTTGATGTGAAAGAATTGAGTCCTTAACTCTGTTTCCTACTCTGTCTATTTCTGTTCCCTCATATCTCTTCATTCATCCTTTACTAAGAGGATTGTTACATATTTGTCTGTCAGATCTCTTGCGCTCCATGCATCTGTTCAGTTGGGGGAACTTAGGCAGAAAGGGAAAACAAAATGGAAGACAGGTTTTCATTTGAGAGTCAGAGTCACTACCCTTCTCTCTGCGATTTGATGCTGGAGATGCCAGACATCCCATTTCTATAGAGGGAGTGGACACTGCCTCCAGTAGTTCCATCCCCTCTCTCCCAGGCTACCAGAAAACAGGGCAATATGGCATGTGTTCCTAGATCTCTCCTTCCCCCTCCACTTCAGGTTATGTCAGCTACCATCTCCTTTGATAACAGTTGATATACAATTGACTTGGATGATCTCAGTAATAGAAAAAAGCACTGTCCAATCTTTCAGTACAATAATACAATCACTGGAAACTGATGCATAGGCTATAGTTAAGGAAATTAAGTTGTGCTAAAGAAGTTTAATCAATTGTTGTATCCATGTCAATAGCTCAGGTCTCAAGTAGTGACACCAGAGGCAACACTATGAAATCACTCTTTCCTTCCAGTTTTCATACTGTGGTTATGTTGGCTGAAGTGAGTCTGAGAGGACCTGTAGAAGTGTCAGAGTTTTCATTGACAGACTACTTGATCATCTGTTCACAAACAGACTAGATTTCTCTGAGCCTGTGGCATAGAGAACCAGACCATTGCCTATCCCCTTAGAGACAGCAGAGAAAAGAACAGCAGCAGCTGTCCTTTATTAGCAGTCTTCAAACCTTCATTTTAGTATCTGGTGGTATAATCTGTGGTGTGAGAAGAGCGAGGTGAAAGTAGCATCTCCACAATCCCTGTGAAGAAGGGGTAGGTGACAGAATTATTGTGCTTCTGCTGGTGTCTTCCCCAAAAGGTAATAGAATTTTTGACCCAAGTGGTATAGAAGTGGAAACTAAAAAGGATGGAGAGAGAGAGGTGGAGAATCATGGAATTCATGATTTCCAAGGCTGTCATCACTGTGTGTCACCAAGTCTTCAGTTTGTGGGAGAGGTGGTTGCCACAGCAGCTCTGCAGCATAGCTGGACTGATTTTCTATGTCCTTGGAGACGTTGTCAACCCTACAGATATTCTAAGCTCCCCAGGATTCCCCCCACTGCCTCAGCTCAGGGTACCTGCATGATTTTCACCTCATCCACCAGAACCTGTAGCCCTCATGAATACTTGGCTAGCTTTCCTCAGTGATCTGTTTCCCTGCTTCTTAGCTTTTCCGGTGTGCAGATCTCTTGCAATAGTGGCAGTTTATATAATCACTGGTGTTTAATATTCATAATGAGTCTGAAATAGGGCAGTCCAGTACTTGCTGTTACAATAGCCTTCAGAAAAATATTCAATTGCTGCCCTCTAGTGGACATGCCTGAGGAATTATGACTGGAAGCATAATTCTTGCTACATAGTGGTATTGCATTGTTAAAACACAATGTTTTTGAGAAGCTGTAGAAAACTTAACAGTGCTTATTAGTCTACACAAGTTCATCATCTTAGATATAGAGTAAGTATACAAAGAATATCTATAGGTATGATCTATAGGTATGATACAAAGAATATCTATAGGTAGGCTGTGTTTTGGAATGTATTGAAGCTTGGGGATTTGATTAATTTGTGCTGTTCAGGTCACATACTAAGTGAAAAAGATGAGTATTGACCTGAAAGGTACCATGGACCTAGACTCAGAAGGAGAATTTGTTCCAGGTGGTGCAGCATGATGGTATGACTAGTATGACTAGATGCGATAATCGACCCGGCTGCTCAATCAATCTGACAATGTCAATCCCCGCCATAATGTAGTCCTTAGTCAGAATTCACTCATTAAGTCAAGTAACATCGAGGAAGATCGAGATTTCCCTCCTTTATTCCTGCTTGTTCCACAGCGTCTGCCTCGGTACTCTGCCACACTCTTAACTTTCACATCTCTTCTCTTGTTCACTTTGGAATTCCTGTCCCGTCTTGAACAAACTGTCCATAATTCATAATATCTTCAATTACTCTTCCTCTACCTACTGGCTCTCCCCTTCTGTCCCTACTGCTGTCCTTCCTACACTGGTCTCCCCTCACTCTTCTTCTTCCACTCAGATTTTGATTCTCAGCCTATCTTTTCTTTCCAATTCCCTACCTGAATCCAAGGCAAAGTCACTTTTCATGTGGACAATCCCCTTGATTCTTCTGCCGCTCGCTTTCTCTTCCAAACTTCATTTGAGTTGAAAGAGCTAATCCAGAGCTGTAGCTTGGTGTTCACATAGGACACTTCTCACTGGTCTCTCCTGTGCGGAATCATCTCTTGATCTCCTAATCTTCAGTAGCTCATCATCACCTTCCCTGGGCCCTCTGTTATGCTCTGTAGACATCCAAGATAGCAACATCTAAATTCTCATGTGCTCTTTCCTTAGCTTTCCTAAGTTGAACCACTGGTCTACCCCTACAACTGTGCTTTTCTATAATTAGTTCTTTCTTGTCTCTGTCTTATCCCCTTGTTTCCGTGGCTTGCCTCACACCTTGTTTCCATTTCACTTGCTTTTGTTCTTGTGCTGCTGAATATGTTTGGAGAAACCTGAACCTGAAAGAAGCATGTTCTTTGACATCAGTTTTGTCTTCTTTCTAAGTCAGCGTAGGCAGCCTCCTTATTAAACAATGCTGCTTTTCCTCTCTGGTATATTTGCTCATGTAATCCCTGCTATCTCTTCTCAAACCATAATACTCTTCCTTCTTGCTGTCTTTCTCAGGATCCTTTCAGTTTCTTTAAAGAATAAAATTCGCACATAACTGTAGCCCCTGTCTATCATGCCTCTCCTTCTATTCTACTGTCAGACATGCCATGTTTTTTATCCTAAAGTCCCCTCTCCTGAATTAGCTGAACACACCCTGTCTCTCATCTGAGATCATTTGTATTTTGTTGATTTCATAAGCATTTGCCAAATTATTGTTTTTGTAGTTTGTGTAGTAAATTGCCATTTCTAAACGAAGCATTGATTATCTTTGTCTGCAGTGGATCAGGATGTTCCTTGCTGACTTTCACAAGCCATGATTATTATGAATTTTGGTTTCATATACGGTAGTTATTTGCACGTTCCTCAGTTCTAGAAATTTTTCATGACTGATCCAACTTTAAACTTCTGTCTCCCAGTCTAGTGTTCCTTTATCTCAGAGATGCTACCTTGCAAGCACCTTACTTTTTTCCCATTAAGTATATTAAATTTGTGAGATAGTATTATAGTTTGGGTTTAATTGGTTTAATCTTAGGAGCAATTTGTTGGGTTCAGATTTTCTAACAGCTGCTATTAAGGCAAGTCTCTTAGCTTGAGCCCAAGAGGTCAAGAATTGTTCCTTAGCTCATGTCTCATGCCACATATGCAGCAGTCTCTTTACCATATCATCTTTCTTATGCAGGTGATCGTGGAGGCTGCTGGAGGGTGGTCAGTAATAGAGGTCAGCAGCTGGTTGTAGTACGTCTAGTTAATTGATGCCTTGATCTTATAGTTGCATGGCCTTTTCTGGAAGATTGCTGGTACCACGACCCTACCCAAAAGAATCCTAATTTAGCCCATGATAATTGGTAAGAGTTGATCACACAATAAGGTCAATGTTCTCTCAGGCGAAGTTGTATGTTTATTAACATGCTAACCTTTAGAAAGAAGAACTAAAAAAAAAAAAGTTTGCTGTCCAAAAAGGTCCTAGAAACAAAACTAAAAATACTTAGGCTGTACATGGCTACTTTAAAAAAAAAAAAACCATAACAGTCATAAAATGCATGAATATCCCTGAGCAATGAAGCAAGAAGACAAGAAGTAAATCAGTATCGCTAAGTGACAAGGTTCAAGTGAAAGTTATTCTGCAGAAGATGGAAACTGAATCCAATAGGAACAAAAGTAAACTACAGTAAGCAATATGTAAGATAAAATTAGGAAAGCAAGGATGGAATTTGCAGCGCAAAAAGCCGAAATCTCAAAAAATCCCAGAAGGCTGCATACTGTTTTGTTGCAAACTCTTCCAGTCTAATCTTCCAGCCACATTGGGTTCTACAAGAACAAAGGACTGGAAAAATCTGGCTAGAAATTTGGCATGCCATGAGAAGGCAGCAAATCACCAGAGAGCATTTCATAGGTGGAAAGAGTTTGAGATGAGACTAAGATTAAAGGCCACCAGAGATGATCAGCATCAAGAGAAGATTGCATCACAGTCTCTTTACTGGCAAAATGTTCTGAAAAGGCTCGTTGCCATTGTGAGAGTGCTTCCTACCCAAAACCTAGCACTGTGTGCTACTTCAGATCAGCTGTATGTGCTAAACAATGGAAACTTCCTTAAAATTGTGGAGCTGGTGGCTGAGTTTGATGCTGTACTTCAGGAGTATCTAAGAGGAGTCCGTGACGGTGTACCCCATAAGGCTTTATGGGGGGGTGCCTGTGAATATGTGTATGATGTTACTGGAATATGGTTTTGCTAAAAAGTTATATCTCTGTGAAGGTAATGATCCACTGGATCTGTTCATCCTATTTTTATGTATGTGTCTGTGTTGTATTCAGAGTTATGAATATTGACTATGTGCTTGGTTGGTTATATGTAGACTTTGGAAAGCAGCTGAACAGCTCTCTGAGAAAAAACTATTCTCAGTTAAGCCCAATTGAGAACCAATCAAGCAAACAATGAACTTTGAAGAGGCCCGTCCACACCCCAGCTTCCTCAGGAATGTGGCCTGACTGGTAATGAGCAGAGGCTGGTTCAAACCTGGGACTGGGCCATGTGCTCTGAGAGTCCATGTGGACTCTGCATAGGAAGGAGGAGGGGCTCTCCACGCAGAGGGGGAGGTCTATATAAACCTGGGAGAGACCTCTCCATTTTGTTCTCAGCTGGCTCAAACAACCGCTCCCCACCCCCACCCCCCCAAGGATTCCTGGAAGAAACTGGAACAGAGGACTGTGACTTCAGGGGGGGTGCGAGTGATTGCTGGACCCAGGCTAACAGAGTTTAGCCTGAAAGAAGGAATTCACGGAGGGTGAGGCTTTTTGCTGTAATAGTGTTAGGTTTGCGTGTTCTGTTTATTTTGTTTGGTAATTCACTTTATTCTGTCTGTTACTACTTGGAACCACTTAAATCCTCTCTCCTGTCTTTATTAAAATCACTTTTTACTTGTTAGTTAACCTGGAGTATGTGTTGGTACCTGGGGGGGGGAGGGGGGGCAAACAGCTGTGCATATCTCTCTATCATTGTTACAGAGGGCGAACAATCTGAGTTTGCCCTGTATACAGGGCAAAAAAAAATTTATTCGGGGTTTGACCCCATTGGGAGTTGAGCATCTGAGTGCCAGAGTTAAGAATACCTCCAGCCTGTTTCCAGGAAAGCCCACAGCTGTTAGGGGACGTGGCTCAGACCTGGCAGGATACTGAGGTCCTAAGCCAGGGGTCTGCAACCTTTACCACTCAAAGAGCCATTTGGACCCGTTTCCCACAGTAAAGAAAACACTGGGAGCCACAAAACCCTTTTGACATTTAAAATGAAATAACACTCTTCTTCCCTCCCCCTTCTTCCCTCCCCCACCCTCTTCTTCCCTCCCCCTCCCCTCCAGCCGTGCTCTCGCTCTTCTTCCCTCCCTCCCCCCCCTCCGGCCGTGCTCTCGCTCTTCTTCCTCCCCCCCCTTCCTCCCCCCCGCTCCGGCCGTGCTCTCGCTCTTCTTCCCTCCCCCTCCCCTCCGGCCGTGCTCTCGCTCTTCTTCTTCCCCCCCTTCCTCCCCCCCCCGCTCCCCCCCCCCTTCCTCCCCCCCGCTCCGGCCGTGCTCTCGCTCTTCTTCCCTCCCCCTCCCCTCCAGCCGTGCTCTCGCTCTTCTTCCTCCCCTCCCCCCCCCGGCCATGCTTTCGCTCTTCTTCCTCCCCTCCCCCCCCGGCCGTGCTTTCACTCCCCCCCCTCCCCCAGCTTGCCTTGCCTTGCCTCGTGCCCCGGCCCCGGCCCCGGCTCGCTCTTATCCGCCGGCTCCGCCGCGCTTCGCCTCCTGCCCCGGCCCGACTCGCACTTCTCCGCCGGCTCCGCCTCGCCTCGTGCCCCGGCCCCGGCTCCGCCTCCGTTCTTCTCCCCCCCCCCCCCGCCGCTCGCCTCTTATTGACCCCGCCCCTCTCTTTCGGCTGTGGCTCCGCGCACTGGTTGGACAGTGCTGGCGGGCCGCATAGAAAACAGTCTGCGGGCCGGTTAAAATTAGAACACACAGGGAGCCGCATCGGAGGGATGAAAGAGCCGCATGCGGCTCCGGAGCCGCGGGTTGCAGACCCCTGTCCTAAGCTGTTGGGGCAGGAAAACTGAGGCAGGAGTAGTCTTGGCACTTCGGGTGGCAGCTCCTAAGGGGTTTCTGTGATCCCAACCCATCACAAGAGTCACCACCCAAGAAATGTACACACATTAGAAAAACCATTCAAGATGAGATCATACAATTACTGGTAACAAAAATCAAACAGAAGATATTACACTGTTATTCTGGACTGCACATCTGACATCAGCTGTACAGAACAAATGACTTCAATGGTGCGTTTTTTAACAACAGAACGTAGTGAAAATGTTCCTGCAATGGTGACTGTCAGAAAGCATTTTCTAGAGAATTTATTGACATTGACGGTACTGGAGGAGCTGGTATGACAAGTGTGCTTCTTAAAAAGCTGGAAGATATGGGACTTGCGATAGCTGACAGGAGAGGTCAGGGCTACAATAATGGTGTCAACATGAGAGGAAAGAACAGAGGAGTGCAGACATGAACCCTCGAGGTTTTTATTTTTTTGTGCCATGCAATTCTCATTCATTGAACTTAGTTGTCAGTGATGCAGTGTCAGCTTCTAGTGAGGCTGCTGAATTTTGTAACGTGATTCAAAGCATCTCTGTATTTTTCTCTGCATCACCTCATCGATGATGGCAAGAAGTCCACAAGAAGTAGGACTGAGTTGACTTATAGGCTGTAAAATTTTACATTTTATTATATTTGAATGCAGGTTTTTTTTGTACAGAATTCCACATTTGTAAGTTCAACTTTCCTGATAAAGTGCACTACAGTACTTGTATTGGGTGAACTGAAACATGCCTTTTCTTACAGTGCAAATATTTGTAATCAGAAATAAATATAAAGTGAGCACATACAGAAAATGGAATATGGTATATGTTAAATAGGACACTGACCTTTTCATTTAACTGTAAGGTTTGGAGGGGTCACTTACATAGTCTGATACTAAAAAAGATCTTACTAGTCAAGAGCCATAGGTCCAAAACCTGTGAGCGTAAGCAAGCCAAGACTAGAAAACTGTAGAAGACAGTTTTCACATGCTTTTGAATCATTTTTTCATAAGAAAAATGCATTAGTAGATGGGTTTTTACTTTAAGCTAAAAGTTTAATATCTTTTTGAGTTGAAAAACTTTAATCACCTATTACAACCGATTTTTTTTTACCCTTTTCAGCTCATCTTCCTTTCAGAAGAGGAAGAGATTGTAATAGGCTGTAGAACAATTTCCTA
Organism: Sternotherus odoratus; assembly: GCA_032164245.1. Classification (NCBI taxonomy): domain Eukaryota; kingdom Metazoa; phylum Chordata; order Testudines; family Kinosternidae; genus Sternotherus; species Sternotherus odoratus. The sequence goes on from JAVMKO010000011.1 coordinate 1,838,930, forward strand.
AAGAATTCTTATTACAGAATTACAGAAGGCGGTTGCTTGTTAAACTGTCCTTTCATTTTCCAGAGGTCTTTTCATTTTGAGTTCAGATGAAATTTGACACATGCCTTTCCTGATATTAAATCATTACTTGTGGCTGAGCATTACAAACTGTTTCCAATAGCCGAAGCTAGTGATGTATGGTTAACTTTAAACATTGCGTTAGGGTGGAGTTCAGGGTTGTAATAAAAGATCTAAGACAGTGAAGTCGTCACTATTTTTCTATTGTATCTAAATTATTCAGAGTAGCTTCAGTGAAAATCTTACATCTGAGAAGACAGAGTTGAGGGCAAAACTGGTCATTCATTTATGGATGTTCCAGACACTGAGGGTGGAACTGTTTTTAACATCCATGTATTGGGTTAGCCATGAAAATCACATTTTGGTTGAATAAAAATTGCTAAAAACTAAACTAAGTCCTCAAGTTTGGTTCATTATAGCGCCATAATGCAGAATAGAAATAGAGCTGTTTAAAATGAAATATAAACATAGCAGAAGAGATTCAAACTACTGTACTTGAAATTGAACATAGAACTTCAGTGGATGCTGCAGGAGGAATTACAATTTACAGCTAGTAGATTACTTTGTGTCTCAAATGTACTGTGGAAAAAGGTGTCAGCAGAGCAAAAGGTCTCGGGGCATAGTTACAAATAGCTCCAAGAGCAAAGGCAATGCACTAAAATCAAATTCAAGTGTGTGTTTCTGTGTGAGAAAGGCAACCAACTTCTGTCAAGAAAACCAACTGCAATTTACTGAGAACTTACTGATTGCTTTTGTTTCCTCTAGATGGATGAAGAAAGTAATACATTTGATCATTTGTAATAGTATAGAGAATGAGAACAAATGTAATTTTCAAGATGGGAACATCCATTCTATGAACTTAATATGGAAATAAGTGTATGTGATTGTTTAAAGATTGCATCACAGTGCATACACACAAGGGTGTACAGGCAATTTTAGTTCTCACATGAGATTAATGTCCACAAAGAAGGCTGATGCTGTCTCTGGCTCCTTACTTATTGTAAATAAAGTGTGTATGTGTGCCTGTGGAATCGGGGAGGATGGGAGGCCAGGGGAGTTAAATACTTGATCTGAACCATATAAGAAGTGAGAACTGAGGAGAAAAGTATAGCCCAGCTGTTTGTGTCTCTGCACAGCTGCTATCTCTTACAAGCTTTCAATGGACAGAAAGGAGGCTTCAATATCTGACATCTTTATCATTGTTTAGGATATATACAATATAAAATCAGCTTTTGATAGAGTTTGAAAGTGACACAAAGATTGGAGTGGTAAATTAATTGGGTATGTTGTCTGATCGTGATCCTGGAACACTTGTTAAGAGGAGTGTTTTAATATGGCCAAATGCAAGGTCATACAACTAGCAACAAAAAACATAAAGCCCACACTTACATCCCCTATTCTGTATTGTGGAAAGCAATGACTGAAAAGGTCTTGTGTCATAGTGATCCGTTAACACCTCTGCAGCCATAAGACAACCCACTAAATCATAAGTCATAAGACAACCCACTAACAACCCCATTTTGTCCTATGACTGCAGAGGTGTTAATGAGCCACTCTCCCTTGAGTGTTCCCTTAGAACATTGGTTCTCAAAGTGAGAGTCGGGACCCCTCTGGGGGTCGCGAGCCCCTGCTGCCAGCAGCCGGCCCCGAACAATGCTGCTGCTGCGGGCTGCTGGCATCCGGCCCCTGCTGCTTCAGGCAGGCCGTGCCCCTGCCCCAGTGGGCTGCCAGCGCCCCCATAAGGCCGGTCCCGGCTGCGGCTCCTGCCGCAGCGGGCTGCTAGTGGCCCCGTGAGCCCGGTCCGAGCTCTGGCTCCTGCTGCGGTGGGCTGCCGGTACTGCCACGTGCCCGACCTGGCCCCAGGCCCTGCAGAGGTGGGCTTCCAGTGCCCCTGTGAGCCTGGCCCCTGCCACGGTGGGCTGCCGGCGCCTCTGTGGGGCTGCTGGAACCCCCCCATCCCAGCCCCTGCCGCAGTGGGCTGCAGGCACGCCCCTTCTCCCCGCCTGACCCCTAGGGGGGGTCGCGCTTAGAGGCCAGGTGTGGGAAAGGGGTCACCACTACAAAAAGTTTGAGAACCACTGCCTTAGAATATGTGCGAACTGCTTATGCTAAAAATCCAACAGTTACAACTGCTCTTCTCCACCAGGGGGCAATATACTAGATGTCAAATAAATGACCTAAATTTGTTGCCTTGTAAGACAGTAGAGCTAAATTCTTTATATTCTCCCAAATTCCCCCAAAGACAATCTCAGCAGCAAGGAGAGTGGAATGGGAGAAGAGGCATGAGTGAGGAGAAGGGGAAGGTTCCTTCATTTTTCTTGATCCTAACATCTGCTTGTCAGGACTAACTCAAAACTAAGGTAATGTTGATATGAGAGGTCAGATACTAGTTGCTTAGAGGTGTAGCTGTGTTAGTCTGGATTTTCAAAAGCGACAAAGGGTCTTGTAGCACCTTATAGACTGAGATTTTAGGGATCATGAGCTTTCATGGGCTAAAACTCTCGATATCTGCAGATCAGGGAATGAGGTCTATCTTTTGTATCATCCTTGCTAGTATTTGGTCTTTTAGGTTTCTGGTTAATTTTTCCCAGTCTTATATAGGATCTTGCAAGCAGTTGAACTTAAAGAAATTAATATTAAGGACTTCACTCTTGATATGTATAAATGGTACTGTCAGAGAAGTACTGACTAAAAATAGAAAGCAGCTTCTGTATCTGAGAAGTAAGAAAAAGTGGTTGTTGGAATATTGTTTGGGAGGACAAGGAGAGGGAAAGCTTAGTTTTCCTTTTCGGTATAGAAGCAAGATGTTCTAAATATTATTTTTTTTAAAGTATTGACATTGTGGATTGTGCTAATATTATGTCATGCTCCATAGTGCAGGAAGGTTGAATATTGTCGTGGCTGGCTAAGAGTCAATTTACTCCAAAGACAAGCTCAGAGCAGGAAATTCATTCCCTTACTGATTAAACTTCATAGTTTTTTAAAGCCTTAAGGAACTAATGATCTTCTAATATGGCTTCCTGCATAACACGGGCCTTAATATTGAATGCAGTAATTCCTTCTACTGCTCAACAACTGCTGTTGAACTTTGCATATCTTTCAGGAAGACATGCAGTCTTGATTTAAAAGTTAAGTGATGGAGAATCCACCATATCCCTTGGTAACTTTTTGAACAGTTAATTACCCTTAATGTTTAAAATGTGTGCCTTATTTACAATCTGAATTTTTCTAGCTTCAACTTGTTGAATCTTGTGATGACATTTTTGGTGGCCTTAAATAGCCCTCTGCTATCATCATCTCCCCAAGCCAATACTGGATCTTGATCAGGTCACCTGTTAACGTTTCTTCGATGAACTGAGGAGACTGAACTCTATTTCTCTTGCTGTTTTCCAATTGTTTTCTCATTCTTGTGGTTCTTTTGTAAACATCCTCTTTAGTTATTCATCCTTTTTGAAGTGTTGTAGATACCAGAACTGGTGACACTATTCCAGTAGTGGTCTTGCTAATGCCATAAATACTGTACCTTTTCCCTCCTTAACATTGTTCAGCAATAGTATTAACCCTCTTGGCCACATAGCTGTACTGGGAGCTTGTTCTTTTGTTTATCCATCATAACCCTGAAGTCCATGTGGGAGTCGGTGCTCTCCAATGTATCCTTCTTAGCCTTAAAAATATAGGCTTGCTTTGGGCTTGTATTCTATGTTCCTAAATGCTTGATTTTGTATTTGACTATTAAAGTGCAAACTTCAATCTGTTTTCATTACTGCCAACTTTATCAGTAATGACTGTTTTAGTCTAGATCATGGATTAAAAGTAGAATATGAGAGAATATTAAAATAGCACTTTAACTTCGTGGGATGAATTTGTTGGGGTTGCTCCTGCTTTGAGCAGGGGGTTGGGCTAAATGACCTCCTGAGGTCTCTTCCAACCCTAATCTTCTTTGATTCTATGACCTGGTGGTCATTTACATTGTCAATTCAATAAGTATATTGGCAGTGTACTTTAGCTTCCCTGTGGGAAGGGAGGCTGTGGGAAGAAAAATGAAGGGCAGCACAGAATTGTCAGGGATGGAAAGGACACGCCTTCCCAGAGGCGGGTACTATTTTTAGCTGCAGCATGATGACCTAGCATGCTAATGAAGTGTTACAGAGGACTGATGTATAATATGCACACACAACTTCCATCTGAGTGTAATGCTGTAGCATGGCACTTGAGTGTAATGTGAGGGACTCAGAAAAGAGGTGACTACCTTCAGCACCCCTGGTAAAGTTAAAAATGCTTTAAAAGAGACAGGCTGAAATATTTTTAAGGGTTCAGAGAGACTGAACTCAGCTGAGTGGCTTTCTAGATTTTTACTTTTTGTTAAGGACTCGTATGACGGGATTTGAGGACTAAAGTTATGTTTTGGTTTTTAGTTGGAGAGAGAAGAAACGCTCTTAGTATATTTAGATACAGTAGACTCTCGATTATCCAGGATGATCGGGAAAACCTTAATCCCGGTTAATAAAATCCCGGATAATCAAGCGTCTATGCTGGGGGGGGGAGGGTGGTCCCACCACCTGCACCAGTCAGCTCCCCTGCTAGCCTGGGTGTGGGAAGCCCAGGCTGGCAGCGGGAGCTCAGACCCCAGCTAGCAGGAACCTGCGGGGAAACCCCAAAGCAGCGGCAGGCTGAGCGCTCAGCCGGCCACTACTTTGGGGTTTCCCCGGCTGGCCCCTTGCCAGCCGGGGTCCTGCCTCCTGCCCCAGTCTGCTCCCGCTGTTAGCCTGGGTTCCCTACACCCAGGCTGGCAGCGGGAGCTGAGTGGGGCAAGTGGCAGGACCTCTGGTGGCAGGAGCCTGGGGAGAGAGCCCAAAGTGGCGGCGGGCTCAGCACTCAGCCTGCTGCCACTTTGGGCTTTCCCCCCAGGCTCCTGCCAGCCGGGGTCTCAGCTGGCTGCCAGCCTGGGTTTCCTACACCCAGGCTGGAAGCAGGCTGAGACCCCAGCTCATACAGGGCCAGTGGGAGAAGCCCCAAAGCAGCGGCAGGCTAAGGACTCAGCCTGTCGCCGCTTTGGGGCTTCCCCTACCGGCCCCTTTAGACATCCCGGTTAATCCGTAGCCCGGTTAACCCGCGCCTGGATAATCGGGAGTCTACTGTAGTACCTCATGATTTTTTGAACTAAATGTTAAATGTTATTGTTTTCTGAAATACACATTTAGAAAACCTAGACCTTAGGTTTAGGTTGGATATTAGGAAAAACTTTTTCCCTAGGAGGGTGGTGAAGCATTGGAATGGGTTACCTAGGGAGGTGGTAGAATCTCCTGCCTTAGAGGTTTTTAAGGAAGGATTGACAAAGCTCTGGCTGGGATGACTTAGTTGGGGATTGGTCCCGCTTTGAGCAGGGGGTTGGACTAGAACCTCCTGAGGTCCATTCCAACCCTGATATTCTATCATTCTATGAAAGACAATTGGGGAGAAAAGGACGTCACTTCAGTTAGTGAGGGGCATGCAATGAGCTGGAGCAAGAGGCACTCTTTGGAATTCAAACTAGTTAATTTGTAGATGTTCAAAAGTTAATTCTGTGCTCATAAAGTAGCATAATTTACAGGAGGATATGCTGTATTTTTCACACATGAAGTCAAAGTTGCTGAATCCCTTCTTTGTCAAAACTCAACTAAGCCTTGATTATGGAGTTAACTTTTTGTCTAGAATTATTCAGTTTTTCATTAAAGAATTCAGTGTCTATTAAATTTATCCACAGATTCCGTTTTTGGTTTATCACGTTCCCCCTCATCATATCTTCTCTTCCCCCTTGTGACTGGTTCATGGCTCTCAATATAAAGGATACATATTTCCATATAGACATCCACTCTGCTTATTGCAAATCCCTCTGCTTCATGGTGAGGTGTTCCTACTACCAATTCCAGGTCCTTCCCTTTGGGATTGCCACCGCCCCTGGAGTCTCTTAGAGATGTGTGATCTGTCTGGATTCCAGTTGCGCCCTCCATTCCCTCTGCTTCAGGCTTCTTTGCTTCCTGATACCTGGGAACTGGAGCATTGTTGACATGTACAGCCTCTTAAAGCCTTGGGTGTGGTTGACACATGTGCGGGTCAATAAACTCTACTATGAACAGTTCCGGCTCTGGTTTATGGCACGCATGTGTGCCCATATTTGGAATACAGATAGGGACCACAGATTAAACATTTACAGAATTTGACATCAGTTGGCTGTAATTTGGGGTGAAGTGATTGTGTGTGTGTGTGTGTTTGTGTGTTTGTGAGGTATTTTTATTCTGAAAGTAAGAGCTATGTAAGTGTGTATTTTAAAGTTAGTGAAGCAGAAAGACTAATTTGATTTGAAATAGTGTATCGTATACCATTTGAAAAAAACTTGGCAACTTTAACATAAGTCTCAAACCTTTTGAGAAGTAGTGATTTGAGATTGTTGTAAATTAATATTTGAGCAATTAAAAACTTAGAAGTGATGTGCATCATTACACTAATCCATACATGATAGATACAATTTTAGTTCAAAATTACATGGATTTTTAAAAAATTCAAACTATAAACCATGTTACCTTTATACTGAAATTATTTATGAAGCTAGTAGACATTTTGCTTAGTCTTCAGTGCCCTCAAGTTGTTACCTTTCATTTAGCACCTGTTGAAGTGTGTGTAAACTTTGGTAGTCTCTTTTTATAGCATGCTTGTATATGGGATTATAATATGCACCACAGCATTTCATATTCTTTTTCACTTAAATGTTGCTTGCAAAAGTGTACAGATATTGAACAGCTGACTGAAGAGATATCTGAGCCATTAGCAATTATGTTTGAAAACTCATGGATATTGGGAGAGATTCCAGAGGACTGGAAGAGGGTGAATATAATGCCAGTCTATAAAAAAGGGGAATGAGGACAACCTAAAGAATTATAGACCAGTCATCTTAACTTCAATACCGGGAAAGATAATGGAACAAATAATTAAACCATCAGTTTACAAACACCTAGAACAGTGGACCCCAACCTTTTTACCGCCGCGGACCGGTCAACGCGGACCGGTCACTGCTTGCGGCCCGGGTGCTCGTTTTTATTTTTCTCTCGGCGCGGCGGATCCCTGTATGTCCGCCGAAAAGCCGCCGAATATAAGGAATATTCGTACAAAACCGTATATTTCGCAATTCGCCGCGGGGTAGGCTTCTGTGTCCGCCGAAAAGCCGCCGGAAACGGAACTTAGGACCATGTGGAAGACGATTCGGAAAGGGAATGCGGAAGGAAACGCATGCAGGCGCCCAGGAAGGGAAGGAGACCGATGCGGAGGGGAAGGCGGCCGCGGCCCGGTACCGATTACTCCACGGACCGGGACCGGTCCGCGGACCGGGGGTTGGGGATCACTGACCTAGAAGATAAGGTGATGAGTAGCGGCATGAATTTGTCAAGAACAAATCATGTCAAACCAACCAAATCGATTTTTTTTTGACAGGCTAACAAGCCTAGTGGGTGCAAGGGAGCAGTAGAAATGGTATATCTTGACTTTAGTAAGACTTCTTTGATAGCATCTTGCATGACCTTCTCATAAAGAAACTAGGGAAATATAACCCAGATCAGTAGTCCCCAAAATTTTGAGGGTTGCGCCTCCTCCTTAACTCTGTCTGCACCCTCCTATAGCCGGAGCGGGGCTGCAGCTGGGGTGGGAGAGATGCAGACTGGGATAAGGGGGCTGGGAGCAAGACATGGCTGGAGCCATGGCTAGGGACTGATGCTGGGACCGGAGCCACGGTCCAGCCATGGTGGGGGCTGGCAGCCGGACCCTGGGCTGGATGTGGAGCTGCACCAAGGCTGAGGCCTGAGCCATGGCTTTGGGGTAGAGTTGGGGGCAGGGTGAGTTCTGAGTGGTGCTCCCCCACACCTCCTATGGGGACTGGTCTGAACTGTCAGAAGAAAAAATATTTGTTTCAAAGCAGGATTCCATTGAGATGTTTGAATTCAAGATAAAGTATTTTCTGTGAACTAAAGACAAAAGAATCAAATATACGTGTATAAAATCAACTGAGATTTGTGTCTATGGGACTATTTCAGGGGGTTGATGAAGGGGCATGGGATATGGTACTTACAGCATGCTGATAAATCTAATCCAGGGTCCACTGAAGTAAATGGAAATCTTGTTACTGACTTCAGTGAACGTTAGACTGGGTCTTGTCTCCATGTCCCTTCCTTGCATCATCCTCTGGGCAATAGCCTTAAGAGATTCTGTCACTTCAACTGTGCCTGTATCTTCCAATGATTCTGAACATTGTGAAAAAAATCTGTTGTAAATTAACCAGACTGTGGGTTTATCTACCTGGGGACACTCAGGAAAATTAACCCAGATGAATGTTTAAAGTGGATTAATTAAACCACATTAAACCCTAGTGTGGATACTCTTATTTGGAATTAAAATGCCCTTAATTTGTTTTAGTTTAATTGATTGAATTAAAACTAAACCAATTTAAGGCCACTTGAATTCTGAATAAGAGTACTTGCACAGGATTTTTAAGTGGTTTAACCAATCCACTTTAAATTCACACCTTTCATTAATTCAGATTAATTTTCCTGAGTGTCCTCATGTAGACAAGCACTGAGTTACTGCAATATTTTAAAAAATGGCTCTTGAATTTAAATTTATTTTAAGTGATCTTATGTAGTGCAGCATCTCCCTCTCATGGACAAAACTAACATTAGAAATATTCTGGTTTATGAATAAGGAAAGAAATTAAACTTGCTTAGTAGAAAAACATTTATCCAAATACTGTAGAGGTGACAGAGTCCTGTGGCACCTAAAGACTAACTAAAGTATTGAAGCATAAGCTTACTGGGGCTCATACCCACTTCGTCGGTTGCATCTAACGAAGTGGATATTAGCCCATGAAAGCTTATGCTTCAATACTTTAGTTAGTCTTTAAGGTGCCACAGGACTCTTTGTCACTTCTGCAATTCCAGACTAACATGGCTACCTCTCTGACTGTAGAGGTGGTGTCTGTTTATGTTCAAATTGTACTTCTGGAGCAATACATAATTTCTGAATTCTTGATTGCACAGCTATTTAACTGCAAACATTACTGTGGAAATCGTTTCTATGGTTTATAGCAGATTATAGTTGGAAGGGACCTCAGGAGGTCATGTTGTTTAACCCCCTGTTTAAAGCAGGACCAGTCCCAGCTTGGTGATCCCCGCAGCCATTTTGGAATTTGTCAATGTAAACAGAAAAAAATATTTTTAGGCGCAGATGTAAGTATTAAGACCCAACTAGATTTTTATTCTGTATAGATGACAGCCCTCCGGGCTTCATTTCTCTAGGGTATCTTTAGGATATTTTAAATACAACTTGTGGTTGTGTGCCATAGTGGGAGAGATTCTCTTCTTCGCCCTTTTGTTAAATACAGGAGAGTGGGTGGATCTGTGTTCTGTGCCCTGACTGCAGGTTATAGTAACCTCCGGGGCTGCTCTAAACCTTGCCAGCTGATAGGAATTCCCAAGAGGTTCTCCACCAGCTGGAGATTTGCAGAATGAATTGTGCCTCTACTGGTGCTGTTCCTGGTCTCCTCCTTGTGCCCGGGGTCTGCGTAGTAGTTGGCTCTGGTAGTTCTGTGTCTGCTGTGGGGGCTTCTTAGCTGGAGACTTGTGGCCAGTCTCCACTCTCTTTGTGCATCCTGAATAGAGCAAACGGAAAATAATCTGCTAATAATTGTATGTTGCCACATCAGACTATAATCAGTGATTATGGGCCGAATCACCACCAAAGCAGCTTTGTCCCTTTTATGGACAAAAAGTTGCCATTTACTATATGGAATGTTTTGTTTTTTTTTCTTGGAAGAATCTAAGTGTGATTGTTTTTTATTTTGTAGGTTGCAGGCCCAGCACGTGCTTCTAAGAGTTGAAGAGGTAAGCAGTCAATGAGCCAATTTAATGGCCTTTAATTAAGAAAAAATACTTATGTTTATAAAATTATTACAGAGAGGTGGTGTGGTTTCTAATTGATATACATTCATGTTTTTTAGGGATGAAAATTTGTGTGTGCTCAGAATGAATTCTTCTGTTTTAAAAAGAAGTATTAAAAATCAACTATTTAAAACACTTGTTTATAAATTCACTCAAGAATTAAAAGGTGCAACATTTTAATTTATAAAACCCAAAACAAATGTTTCAGCACAATAAAATCCTGAATCAGGACTGAAAATAAGAAAGAGGTGATCCTGAAATATCTGATCTCTGTCAAGTGAAACTGCATTTGAAAAATGTACTAGTTCACTTAGTCCTGATTCTGCAAATCAGTATTTATCTCATAAATAACTCCTATTCACACACTGACTATAATGAAATTACTTGTGAGAGCAAGGACTTCTTGCTAAAGAGAGGTTTGAAAGATTTGGGCCCTAGTTTGCTACAGTATATTGTAGCAATTGGCATCAGTGTGGTCAGTGTAAATTATTTTGGAAGATTTAGTGGTAATCTTGTGACACAATGAATGGTTTGTGTTTTGTTTATGAACTAGAGGTCCCATACTGCAACCTTTTCCTCCTAAAAATAAGATGTGTTAGCCTACACTAATTAGAACACTAATTGTACCCAGTGTTCACTGTAGCAATGTTTTAAGCCAGTTTGAATTCTAGTGAATTGTTTGAATATATTTTTTGTTGTTTAAAGAACATTCACCTCTCAAGCTGAAATTTTCTAAGCAAGGTCAGTGGCTGAATTTAACAGATTGAGCATTCACCAGTATGGCGCCTCCTGCTGGTTGTCCAGGAATTAGCTCTTTCCAGTCTCAGAGCGCCTCCTGTTGGCCACTGTCTCTCCTGCCTCAGGTCCCTGTGTCCCTCCCGGACTTCAGTGCCCTTTACCTTGGGCGTCTGCCCCTAGCAGTACTCCTACACTCTGGGTCTTCCCTCTCAGGGGAACCCCGCACGGTCTGTGCCCACATTGCCTCAGTGCATCTTGCCCCCTTTCTCTAGGGCAGACTGCAGTCTGTAATGGCCACTCATCACTGGAAGGGGTTTGGACCAGCTGTCTCTGCCTATCCCAGGCTGCACCTCCTCAGCCCCAGTACCTCCTTAGGCTTTTAACAAGACCTCAACCTGGGGAGTTGCTGGACCGGAGCTTCCCAGTTCCTCTTGCCCTTCACCAGCACTGCTCTGCTTCTGGTGCCCTGTGCTCCCAGGCAGCCAGGTCCTTCCCACTCCAAGGCTGGAGTGAGTCTGACCCAGCTCCTCCCTTAGCCCTTATATCAGGACCAGCTGTGGCCTGATTGGGTGTTGACAGTTGTGGTCACTTCCCCAATCAGCCTACCTTTCCCCTGGGAGTGGGATAACTTCCCTGCTACACTGAGGGTGAATATTTTCATTAATGTGAGAAAAATCCCATTAGCAGTTCATCTGGTACGGGAGAATAGACAAAATATTCTTTCAATTAACTCCTCTACCCCAATTCTGTGCTTTTTGCTGTTCTTTTAAAAGGAAGTCTCTAACCTTCAAAACCACTTAATAAGGTTCTGTACATTTTGCGATATTGTGGAAATTACGAATCTCACAATATTAGGCTTTGACTGCAATTTCGACAGCGGGAGTCTGAGCTATCAGCTCTGGGCGGCCAACAGTGGGAGTCCCCACAGTCAGCTTTTCCAAATAATAAGGGCACTATCATTTTTCTGCTGTTTTCCACGTCTTCCCTACAACTCAGCCACAATTATTTGACAATCGTCATATGTTTCAAGTAGGGCCTTAGATATTAACTCAACTGAAATACATAAACTGCCTTTCTTTACACAGCAATACTTGGATGTGGCTAGTTTATAATTTTTCCCAAAGTACAATGAAATGCCAACAATACTGACCCAAAGACCCAGAATATTCTGGGTTTCTAGCAGAAATGTCATCCTTGGCTACAGCAGCACACTTTTAAAATGTCGTTTTCTTGGTACCAAGCCCTACATCTCTCTTTTTTTTCATCTGGCAGTATATTGGGGGTCAAGAATTTGGCAGAAGTCTTTCAGAAATATTATGTTATTATGTAATTAAAGGCTGTGTTGTAATATGCAAAGACTTGTATTCAGCGTTAACTTCAGCATTTTCTGACTTCTGTGTGCTTAATTTTGTAATTTTAGTGCTTTAACATAGTTTTTAAACTGGAATCCTGTCAGTGGTGTTAATTGTATGCAATGTGATTGTGTTAATTGTCTTTTTTTATTATATATATTTTTACCTTCCCTTTAAGAGCCAATTTAGTAAGAAGCACATTTTTCAGATTAAGGTGTGTTTTTTAAAACATACTACTATAGAAATAAGTTTAAGACATTTTTTGGGAAAAAATACAATTTTAGAGCTTTTTTCACTCATTGGAGCATTACAACTGAAATACCGTTGTGTACGTAGTCTGTAACATTAGAGGGTGCTCTTGGATTGCACTTCTGTATTTCAGGATTTTAACAAAACATACTCTGTAGTCTATCTTTTACAGTACTAAATCAGTGGTTTTACTGTACATTTTAGGCATACTAGATCAGTGGCATAAGAATTTGTTTTTCAGTGCAAATCTTATTTAGCCTATTTCAATGTTTAGCAATTGTACTAACTACTGTACTGTAATTGTACTGTAGTAAGACTGCATATATCTGGAGTCAAGTGAGCTGGCTATTTAGAATTAGCAGGAAGGGTGTGCTGATGTACTGTAATGAAGATATGAAACTATTTTCCCATTGTGCAAAAGGGGTGGAGCACTTGGCTAAATCACTCAGTCTTGGAATAAAATGGTCCCTTTGACAGTATTACCATTAAAGCAGTTGATTTAACTTGGGTGGGAATGAATAAAAGCAAGACAGTAGCGACTGAACATGCAAGTGAGAGTGAACCATAGACTATCATTTTTACTGATTTGTGGAGATATATTACATATGCGGTCAATCAAATGTGAAGTGATATCCTTTTGCTACATAAGTTTCCAATTGTGTGTGGACATTGCACCTAATTCCCTTTTTCATCTAGTGGTTCCTTAGCTACCTTAGTTGAGAAAATAAGTGTTTATCAGCCTTGAGAATTATCAGGATATAAAATTTGAACCGAACCTGCCTCAAAATTAAATCATTCGATGCGACTGTAGGAATGTAAGCCCAGGCCTCGGGTCAAAATGACAGACATTATACAAAGCTTGAAGCAGTATGCCACCACCACAGCAAGGAATTGCTTGAAGCGCCTCGGTCACGTAGTAGCATGTATATGTGTGGTACTGCATGCAAGGCTGAGGCTCGGACCTCCCCAGACCTGGCTGGCATCAGCCTATCAGCCAGGGCGTGACAGTTTGGACAAGGTGGTCACCATGCTGGTGTCAGTTCTTGAATCTTTCCACTGGTAGCTCAACCCACAGAAGGTATGCGCGGGAGTCCCCTTTGCCAAGCCCCAACCTTTTCTATCCTTGGTGACACATGCATCAGCGTTGGGGTGGGGTGCTCACCTGGGAGACCTTCAGACCCAAGGTTTCTGGTCCCAAGACAAGCTCTCATGCCACATCAATGTCAAGGAGCTGAAAGCAGTCCGCCTGGCATGCCAGACCTCCCAGGGCCACTTGTAAGGGAAATGCACAGAGGTGGTGATAGACAACACAACTGTGATGTTTTATATAAACAAGTAGGGTAGTTCCTCTCCCCTATGTCGGGAAGCCCTCAAACTGTGGGACTTCTGCATAGCTCACTCAATTCACCTAGAAGCATCCTACCTCCCAGGTTCTCAGAACGAGTCGGTGGACTATCTTAGCAGATCCTCTTACAATCACGAGTGGTCTATTTGCTTGGACATGGTGGACAACATTTTTCAAAGTTGGGGCATTCCCCGAATTGACTTGTTCGCCACAAAGAGCAACAGAAAATGCCTCCAGTTCTGTTCTTTCTGGAATCATAGTCTGGGCTCCTTTGTGAATGCATTCCTCTTCTCTTCCCAACGTTTCCATTCATCCACAGGTTCTGCTCAAGATCTGCAGGGAAAGGGCTGTGATCATTCTGATAGCACCAGCCTGACTCCGCCAGCACTGGAATGCCATGCTGCTGGAGCTATTGGTTGACACCCTAATCTCTTTGCCCCTGCTTCCACACATGACCGTCCAAGACCACGGCCACCTCCATCATCCCAGATTCGAGTCTCTTCACCTCACTGCTTGCAAGTTTCTTGGTTAATCCCGACAGAGCTAATGTCCTCTGAGGCCATTAAGGAGGTCCTACTTGGCAGTAGGAAACCCTCCACCAGGACCGCCTACCTAGCCAAGTGGAAAAGTCTCACCCTGGTGTTCTTAAGTTCACACTCTCTTGATTCAGGCACCTATAGCTTTCATCTTAGACTATCTACTACATTTGAAACAGCAGGGCCTCTTGGTATCCTCTCTTACGGTTCACCTGGTGGCCATTTTGGCATTCCATCCGGGAGCAGCTGGCCATTCAGTCTTCGCCAACTTCATGGTCAGTAGTTTTCTGAAGGGTCTTGACAGACTGTACCTGCAGATTGGACAGCTGATCCCAGCTCGGGACCGTAATCTTGTCCTGTCTAGACTAATGCATCCCCTCTTCAAGCCCCTAGTGACTTGTTCATTGCTGTACCTATCATGGAAGGTGGCATTCCTGGTCACCATAACATCAGCAAGGAGAGTGAGTGTAGGGCCCTAACTCCCAATCCTCCTTATATCATTTTTTATAAGAACAAGGTGCAATTTAGGCCTCATCCGGCCTTCCTTCCAAAGGTTGTCTCCCAATTCCATGCCAATCAGGACATTTTTCTAACAGTGTTTTACCCTAAGCCTCACGTGGATGGTCGGAAACAAAGACTACAGTTCCTGGACGTTTGGCGAGCTCTGGTCTTGTACACTGAATGCACGAAGTCGTTCCGTAAGATGAACTAGTTGTTTGTGGTGGTTGCAGATAGAATGAAAGGCTTACTGGTGTCGTCACAGAGAATTTCATTGTGAATTGTGTCCTGTCTCCGAGCATGCTATGATCTGGCGAAAGTATCAGCCCCTGCACTAAAGGCATATTCTTCTTCGAGTGCTTGCTCATGTCCATTCCAAGATGTGTGTGTGCGTTCCGTGCATGCACGGTCCGGAAAGCTTTTCCCCAGCGGTACCCGTAGGGTCGGCAGGGGCGACTCCTGGAGTGGCGCCCTTATGGCCATGCATATATGCCCCTGCCGACCCTCCCCCCGCTCAGTTCCTTCTTTCCGTCCTTGGCGGTCGCTGGAACAGCGTTCTTCTCAGCTACTTAGCGGTATCTTTCATCTTGTTCTTAGTTAGTTAGGTATTTAGATAGTTTCTATTGTGTAGTTAATTAGAGTAGTTAGTGTTTGTAGTTAGTATAGTGTAGTAGTTAGTTAGTTGGTTCATTGTTCCCTGGCGTCAGGTTATGCCTGGGGCATCAGGGTTCAAGCCGTGTAAAGCTTGCGGGAGGCCCATGCCCATTAGTGACCCTCACTCCCGCTGCTTGAAGTGCCTCGGGGAGGGACACCAAACAGATCGCTGTACCATCTGCAAGGGCTTCAAACCCCGCACAAAGAAGGAGCGAGACTCCAGACTGAAGCTCATACTCATGGAGTCTGCCCTGCAACCATCGGAGCCGTCGACATCAGGCAGCGCACTGGCATCGGTCCGTGGCACCGAAGGCCGCGAAGGCCTCCCGGCACCGATCTCCTCGGCACGGCGCAGGATCATCTAGAAGGCACCGCTCTCAATCTCCGGTGCCTTCTAAGAAGTCGAGAGGGCGCTCCCCGGTGCGTAGGTCCACGGGTGATCCCTCAGGGGTGTTGGCAGCTCCGGAGCGCGCGAGGCGGCCCCGTTTAGAGCCCACACCGGCACCGGAACCAAGGGCGGTTTCCCCTGAAGGGGGACTCCCCCTTGAGAGCGAGACGCCCGGGCTCAAGCTTCCGTCTACCCCGGAGGCGTTCGTTGCCGCTGAGGACCTTATTGGTCTAACTACGGACCCGGCTCCGGAATTCGTCATCCCGGCACCGGTCTCGCGCATGGGGGCGCCTACCACATTGCCAGCGACAGCGGCACCGCCTGCCTCCTCTCTTCAGGCACCAGCTGCGTCTTTGGCACCATTGGTCCCGGCACCGGTCCGCCCCGCGCCGCAGGCGTATATATACCCTGGGAAGCCTGATGCCTACGGCAGACTCGTGGCACCGGACGGCGCGGCACCGCCCTGGTCCCAATCTGAGTACTCGTCTGAGTCGGACGCGTCCTCCTATAGATCGAGGTCACGTCATAGCCACCGGTCATCTCGACGGCACCACTCCCGGCACCGTCATTCCTCGCACCGTCGGCACCGACAAACTTACGGGAAAGAGAGGCAAGGTACTAATCCATGGCCGTTTTGGACGCCCTTTGCCTATCATCAGGCACAGGGCCCCCCCTCAGTAGCCTCATGGCCCTCGGTACCGAAGGGCCCAGTGTGCGCTACTGTAACTAGGCCTCAATCAGAGATGGGGGATGACCCATCTGGACCATCCGGTGCCACGTCCCAGGTGCGCGAGGAGCAGGAAATGGAGGCCTACCAACAGCCTTTTCAGGAGGACCTCCAGGTAGCCGACCATCAGCCCGCCTCCTCCTCTTCGTCACCGGATGATGCGGTGGCAGGCACATCCACGACCTTGCCCCCTATGGATCTCAGAGGCCACCAGGACCTACTAAGGAGGGTGGCCCAGAATCTTAACCTTCAAACGGAGGAAGTGAAGGAAGAGGATGAGGACCCCAACATGGACATCCTCTCCTCGAGTTCCCCGCCTCAGATAGCTCTGCCCTTCATGAAAAAAGTAAAATCAACCATGGAGACCTTATGGCAGACCCCTTCCTCTCTTCCCCCGACAGCAAGGGGAGTGGAGCGCCGTTACTTCGCACCCAGGCAAGGGTACGAATACCTGTTCACCCACCCCCCGCCTGGCTCACTAGTTGCAGACGCGGTGAACCACCGGGAGCGTCAGGGGCAGACTGGGCCTACCCCGAAGTCCCATGACTCCAAGAAATTGGACTTGTGGGGGAGAAAAATTTATTCATCGGCGGCCTTGCAGCTTCGGATCGCCAACCAGCAAGCCGCCCTGGGACGCTATTCATATAACACCTCGTCGACAATGACTAAGTTTGAAGGAGCCCTTCCTAAAGAGTCCGTCCAGGAATTTAGGGCGGTCGTCCAGGAAGGCAGGCTGGTCTCCAGGGCTGCTCTTCAGGACGCGTTAGATTCAGCGGACTCAGCATCTCGGCAGTTAGCTACGGCAGTCGCCATGCGTCGCGGGGCTTGGTTACATCTGGCATCCCACCGCCGGTGCAAGCGACCATTCAGGATCTGCCATTCGACAGGCAAGGGTTGTTCGCAGTAGATACGGACAAAAAGCTGCAATCAATGAAAGACTCCAGAGCTATGCTCCGTTCATTGGGATTGCATACTCCTCAAGGGCAAAGAAGGCCCTTCAGGCCTCCTCCACCTCCTCCAGTCAGACCTTTCCAAGTTCCCCCTTACAGGAGGGACCAACTGAGAAGAGGCGGAAGGGGTGCTGGTAGAGGACGTCAGCGCTCCTCTTCCCGTCAATCTCAAGGCCCAGGGAATATCCATCCTCCCGGGCCCAGGCCGAACTTTTGAAGCTGCGCCCGGGGACGCCGAGCCAGCCTCCAGTCTCAAGCTTCCTTCCCTTTTGTGAACCGTCTATCCCATTTCTACCAGGCATGGTCCTCTATCACCTCGGACAAGTGGGTTCTCAGCCTGGTAGAGATGGGATATTCTATCCAATTCTCTGTTCTCCCTCCCACCCACCCCCCGTGCCCGTCCCTCTTCAGGGACCCATCTCACGAGCAACTCCTAGATCAGGAAGTCCATACCCTCTTGTCTTTGGGTGCCATAGAGCAGGTTCCTCAAGAATTTCGGGGCAAGGGTTACTACTCCCGTTATTTCCTTATCCCGAAGGCCAAAGGTGGTCTTCGCCCTATCCTGGACTTGCGAGGCCTCAACTCCTACATAAAGAAGCTGAAGTTTCGCATGCTCTCCTTAGCTGTCATAATTCCCGCTATGGAGCATGGAGACTGGTTCGCCACCCTCGACTTAAAAGACGCATATTTCCACATTTCCATCATCCCGAGTCACAGGCGATTCCTGAGGTTCGTGAGGGGGTCCCAACATTACCAATTTACGGTTCTTCCGTTCGGCCTCTCCTCAGCTTCAAGGGTATTCATGAAATGCATGGCGGTAGTCGCAGCATTCCTCAGACGGAACGGCATCCATGTTTACCCTTACCTGGACGATTGGCTCATCAGAGCAAAGTCAAGGGAGCTGCTCCTGATGCAGATAACTCATCAGAGCCACCTTCCTAAAGCTGGGCCTCATTCTAAATGTACCAAAGTCAACCCTCATTCCTACCCAGAGGATCGAGTTCATTGGGGTGATACTGGACTCTCGCTGCGCAAGAGCCTTTCTACCTCCTTCTCGGGCCAAGGCCATGGCGGACATTATTCACTCACTTCTTCGGTTTCCCATGACTACAGCGAGAAACTGTATGGTCCTAATGGGCCACATGGCTGCGTGCACTTACGTGGTGCCGTTCGCGAGGCTCCGCCTTCGTCCTCTACAATCCTGGTTCGCGAAGGTCTACAACCAGCACAGAGACCCCCTCGACCTCGTAGTGACTCTTCCATTGCAGGTAAGACAGTCCCTTTACTGGTGGCTCCAGCCCAGATCTCTGGGCAGCGGGGTGCCCTTTCACAAGCCCCAGCCGTCCATGACGCTGGTGACAGACGCTTCTGCTCTCGGCTGGGGAGCTCATCTTGGGAAGACCATGACTCAAGGCCTCTGGTCCCAGGAGGAGCTGTCTCTCCACATCAATGTTCGAGAGCTCAGAGCAGTTCGCCTGGCATGCCAGACGTTCCAGTCACTCTTGAGGGGCAAGAGCGTGTCAGTTCTAACAGACAACACAGCCACAATGTTTTATATAAACAAACAGGGTGGTGCTCGCTCCTCTCGCCTGTGCAAGGAAGCCCTCGCCCTTTGGGAGTTCTGCATTCCCAGAGGGATCTCCCTCACAGCGGCTTACCTTCCGGGGGTTCAGAATGTACTGGCGGACTCCCTGAGCCGCTCTTTTCGGGGTCACGAATGGTCTCTCAGACCGGATGTTGCCCATTCGAATTTCCAAAGGTGGGGGTTTCCCCTCCTCGATCTGTTCGCCACGAAGGCCAACAGGAAGTGCCACAGATTTTGCTCCCTCCTCAACCTCAGCCCAGGTTCAGAAGGGGGACGCATTTCACATTCTATGGACGGGAGGCCTGCTTTATGTATTTCCCCCGTTCCCCTTTGTCCACAAAGTACTGTTGAAGACCCGTCAGGACAAAGCGTCCATCATACTTATAGCGCCAGCTTGGCCTCGTCAACACTGGTACACGACCCTGTTGTCTCTCTGTGTGACGACGCCGGTAACACTTCCCCTGTCATCAACACTGATCTCCCAAGACCACGGGAGGATGTTACATCCCAACCTGCAGTCTCTCCACCTCACGGCGTGGTATATCCGTGGCTGAACCCAGCAGAGCTTCAGTGCTCGGATTCAGTCAGGGATGTCCTCCTGGGTAGCAGGAAACCTTCCACGAGGGGAGCCTACACTGCCAAATGGAAGCGCTTCTCACTGTGGTCTCAGGGCAAAGGGGTGGATCCCCTGTCCTCTTCGATCTCCACTATTCTGGATTACCTCCTTGAACTGAAACAGCAAAGATTAGCGCTCTCCACTGTTCGGGTACACCTGGCCGCCATTTCGGCGTTCCATCCGGGTGTTGGTGGCAATTCAGTCTTTAGTAACCCCCTGGTTAGCAGATTCCTTAAAGGTTTGGAGAGGTTGTATCCTCAAATACGTCAACCAGCCTCCCCAGGGGACCTCAACCTGGTTCTAAAGGCCCTAATGAAACCTCCATTCGAACCCATATCCTCCTGCCCCCTTTCTTATCTCTCATGGAAGACTGCGTTTTTAGTGGCAATCACTTCTGCATGCAGAGTCTCTGAGATTAGGGCGTTCACTTCTGAACCGCCCTATACGATCTTCCATAAGGATAAGGTCCCGTTACGCCCACACCCGGCCTTCCTGCCCAAAGTAGTCTCGCCCTTTCATTTGAACCAGGATGTGTTCCTACCGGTGTTTTTTCCCAAACCCCATGCGGATAACAGGGAAAGAATGCTTCACTCGTTAGATGTAAAGAGAGCTTTAGCCTTTTACATAGAAAGGACCAAGTCTTTTCGTAAATCTCCACAACTTTTTATTTCAGTGGCAGAAAGGATGAAAGGGTTACCAATTTCTACTCAGCGCCTCTCGGCCTGGATTACATCTTGTATCAAATTGTCTTATAACCTTTCGAATGCTACTCCACCAGCACTGACAGCGCATTCGACCAGAGCTCAGGCCGCATCTACGGCATTCCTGGCGCACATTCTGATCGTCGACATCTGTAGAGCAGCGACATGGTCTTCGGTGCACACCTTCACTTTGCACTACGCCATCGTGCAGCAGTCAATGGAGGACGCAGCTGTGGGACAAGCGATCCTGTCAGCAGGTACTAAGAGTACTCCTCACCCTCCTCCGAGATGACTGCTCGTAAGTCACATCTTGGAATGGACATGAGCAAGCACTCGAAGAAGAAAGAACAGTTACTCACCTCGTAACGTTTGTTCTTCGAGATGTGTTGCTCATGTCCATTCCGAATCCCACCCGCCTCCCCTCTGTCGGAGTACCGGCAAGATGGAACTGAGCAGGGGGGAGGGTCGGTAGGGGCATATATGCATGGCTATAAGGGCGCCACTCCAGGGGTCGCCCCTGCCGACCCTACGGGTACCGCTGGGGAAAAGCTTTCCGGACCGTGTATGCGCGGAACGCACACACACATCTTGGAATGGACATGAGCAACACATCTCGAAGAACAAACGTTACGAGGTGAGTAACTGTTCTTTCCACAAGAGTGCAGGCCTCCCTGGCAGCCTTCCTGGTCCAGGTACTGATTCAGAAGATTTGCAGGGTGGCGATGTGGTCCTCAGTTCACTCTTTCACCTCTCACTATACTATTACCCAGCATGCCAGGGACCATGCCGTGTTTGGCAGAGTGGTGCTCCAATCTGTAATTCCGTAAACTTCAGCCCCACCTCCTCGTTATGGCTTGGGAGTCACCTGATTGGAATGGACATGAACAAGCACTTGGGGGAAAAAAATGGTTACTCACCTTTTCGTAACTGTGGCTCTTTGAGATGTATTGCTCATGTCCATTCCAAGACCCACCCGCCTTCCTTGCTGTCAGAGTAGAACTGGAGAACAAGAAGGAACTGGAAAGGTGGCGGGTTGGCAGGGTCCTATATTCATCGCCATGAAGGCACCATTCCAGGGGGCTCCACAGCTGGCCCAACGGGTGCTGCTAGAGGAAAAACCTTTTGATGACTGTGCATGTGGCACGCACACACCTAATTGAAATGGACGTGAGCAACACATCTCGAAAACCAACAGTTACAAGAAGGTGAGTAACTTTTCATCGCTGTCTTCTAAGCCAAAATGAGACATTGTAAATGTACCCAGGAGACAGGTTGTAGTAAAGATACAAATTTAGGAAATAACCTAAATTATGGGAACTCTTCTGAGAAATGGATCTGAAATAAATTAACACACAACAAGAGAGCTGATGAACCACTAAATGTAATCTGCAGTTCATGGCACTCAAATTTAACATAATCGGGTACTGTTTGCTTTGCCATGCTGATAGATTTTTAAATTACTCAGACTTTCAATAAAGGGGAAAAATGGCATTTGTATTGGGAAGATTTACTGTGTGTTCTTCCTCCTCAAATAATGTAGGCCAATAAAGGGCTAAGTTGTCAGTTGGGGAAGACAATGGAATTATGTCCATCTACACCTATTGAGCCTCTGGCCCAACATATACATTTATTAGTTAGGGAATAAAATACAGTGGCCATATTCAGTCTTAGTTACACTCACGTAAATCCAGACTAACCTCAGTGTTACTGTAAATGATGTAAGAATCTAGCCCAATACATCTTGATACTGACAGTAAAATGAAACCCGATTTAGAACCAAGGATTGTAATTTATGTTGTTGTGCATACGCTAAGAAGCAGCAGCAAGATGCGTCAGGTGGCACATTATCAAAATTCATCATCAAATTTGGTCTGCTGATTGGATCATTAGCTTCCCCGGCGCACGCTGGGTACTGATGGGGAGATGCTGATCCATGCCCCCCTATGTTCTTGCGTGACTAACACCACCTTTTTTTTTTTGCTTTTCTTTCATAGATCTCAAAGTGCTTTACAAAGAGGTCAGTAATATCCCTATTTTACAGATAGCAAAAGTGAGTATTCTAGTATTTCACCATAAGATTAGTATTAAATATAGATTCAGTTTTCCATTTTTCTAAATTTATTACTGCTTTGCATAAACAGGATTTTTAGTCTAGTTTTCGGGGTTTTTTATTCAAGAAGTACAAATTTTACAAAAAAATCTGTTACTGGGGAGAACAACTACAGTTGCATCTGAAGACACAGGGCAAAAGAATCTTTATAGACAGACAGGGCAAAATAATATTTCTCTCTCTTTCTCTCTGTCTCTGTCTCTGTCTCTCTATATATAGACACAGCAAAAGAATCTTTTATTTTTTTATATATATATATATATATATATCAACTTTTTTCAACAATGGGTAACAATAGTAACACATTCAAAGTTTTCTTTTTACTAATACAGTACATGCCTTCAGTAATACTTACTGATCTGGATGTAAGACTGTCTTGTAAGTGATGTGAATGAGAGAAGTATAATGTTGAAATGGAGTAATTGACAACTTGAGTGAAAAAAATTATTCTTGTGCTAGAAAAGATCTCTAGAAGAGAGCAGCTATTAAATCTATATTATTCCATTTTGGGCAAAGGGTGATTTACAAAATATTTTCTGGTATCAAAGTCCTTTATTGTCACTACCCCATCTAATGAAATCTTCTACTGAGGAAGAGAGAAATCAGTTTCATTAAGTATAAGATTAAGGCATTGGAATGGGACCTTCAGGACTTGGACTAAATTTCGGAATCTGTGTTTAGACTTTCTGTGTGACCTTGGGCAAGTCATTTACTGTGCCTCTCAATTTCCATCTATAATATGGGGATATTACTTCCCGTCTTTTGTCTGTCTTGTGTGTTAGACTGTGAATTTATCGGAGTAGGGATTGTCTCTTACCAGTGTCTTCTGCAAGGGAGCTAGATTGGTGCTACTATAAAGCAAATGAGAGAAAATTCTGTTATCTGTATGCCACTTTCTGCTAATTAAGATAGTGCTTGGGCAGGAAACATTCAATCTCATCAAAGAAGATTCTCTGCTAAAAAGCAACTTTACTCAATTTCCAGGCTGTTAGGTTGAGCAGATTTGTATAGGTATTTGGCCCTGGATTCTGGGAGAAAGGATTAGGGATCTTGGCAGAAATCATGGTTTTATATTTTGCTAGTTCTGTGATGACCAAGAACCAGATTCAGAAGAGGACAGCTGCAGAGCAGTAACTCAATTTTGGCTCCCAATTTTAGGTAAAAGCTTGAGGGGCTGAAGAGAGGTCAAGGGGCGGGAA
Organism: Sternotherus odoratus; assembly: GCA_032164245.1. NCBI lineage: Eukaryota > Metazoa > Chordata > Testudines > Kinosternidae > Sternotherus > Sternotherus odoratus. The sequence goes on from JAVMKO010000011.1 coordinate 1,862,594, forward strand.
GGGGGGGGGTGTTTCAAAAAGGAAATGAGAACCTCCCAGTGTAAAATGCAAGTTTTGCAATGAGGGTAAGCATTCTTCAGGAAAGATGCCCTGCTGAAAGTACTGAAGATGGATCTGGAATTTTCGATACATAATTTCTTCCTTAGGATCCTCTTGGCAGGGCAGAACAGGTATAGGACAGGATACAACTCACCTGTACAGTTTTGCATGTGGACATACCATGAGGAGAACACCTAGTCCCATTTTTGAGAAGGAATAGGCAGGTTGATTTGTTTGAGAAGCACCAGGATTTCTGATCTGGAGGGCAGAGGGCTTATTGGGCTAAAGGATGGGGATGGACACCAAAGGGATGAGAACCCAGGAGAAAAACTACTGAAATTAAAGAAACCTCTTGCACCAGGAAGTTGAGGATTCAAGCGCACGTTTCTACAGAATAGAGAAGGAGGCCACTCTCTGGTGGCAGTTTGTCTAAGGGCGCAAGAGGCAGTGGCTTGTGTTCAGTAAATTTGCTTAGAAATAAAGGCAAAAGGGGTTGTATGGGAGTAATCCTATAGGTGGGCTCTGAATTGGCTACACAAGGAAGAAAGTAAGCAATAAAAATGAGTGGTGGCATTGTTAGGGTCCAAGGGAAGGTCCCCAAGAGATGGGAGACTGTTTTCTCAGAAGCACAGCAAGAAGAGAAAGAGGGCTGCCTTGCCACAGTTAAATATGCATCTTGACAGTTTCGTTGCCTGTTTCTTAATCAGTTTGGTTTTTCCCTAGTTAGGTATTTTACTTGTTTCTGTTTGGGTAAGGGTTAATTGGTTTGTGTTTATTATCTGGACTTAGCAGATCTAAATTTTAGCCCTGGGGTGTGACTGATTTAGCTGTTTGGCCTTTTTCTGCTGATCTGCCATGGCTAATGCTTACAAGATGGGAGGGTTGTGTACATTATGTAACAGAACTCCATGCTTGCTGCCATTGTGTGGAGTAAGGGCATTCCCCCGTTTCCTAATTGAGTGCTCTCATTATGTTGGCTTCAAGTCTGTAGCTGAAAAGTAGAGAGATGTGCTAGAGCAGGGGTCAGCAACCTTTCAGAAGTGGTGTGCCGAGTCTTCATTTATTCACTCTAATTTAAGGGTTCGCATGCCAGTAATGCATTTTAACGTTTTTAGAAGGTCTCTTTCTCTAAACTATTGTATGTAAAGTAAATAAGATTTTTAAAATGTTTAAGAAGCTGCATTTAAAATTAAATTAAAATGCAGAGCCCCTCAGACCAGTGGCCAGGACCCAGGCAGTGTGAGTGCCACTGAAAATCAGCTTGCGTGCCGCCTTCGGCACCCGTGCCATAGGTTGCCTACCCCTACAATAATATTTAGTGTCTGTTGTGATATTTGAAGTCCTCTATGGATTTGACTCAAACTGCCTGAGGAGATGTTTAGGGCACATCTGTCTATTACTCTGTGTTTTTATAGTAATTTACACAATGGGGCCTCTACATGTGATTGCAACTACAAATATAATAATCAGTTTTACACTTTTTGACTATAATAAATCATGTCTGTTTATTTCGTTTAGTGTTGCAGAGTGACTACAGTTGTGGGGGAGTAAGATTGTATGAAACAACAGATTTGTCAAACTTAAGTTCCATTTCAGAATCTCTCTTATTAATGGTGATGTATAAGGCTATATTATTTTTGTGGGCCTTTCAATTTTCATGTGAAGTAGCCCTTTTTCTGTGTAGAACTGTAAAATCACCTTTTCAGAGATTTTAGAGAAATTCAAACTTTCTGCTAGTGTTTCGTTGTCATCTGTGCAGAGACAAGCCTGAAAGCTGTGGATGGGACTGAGTTGTCTCTCCAAGGTAGGGCTGAGCCTTCAGGAGAAAGGGAGGTCTAAGGCTAGGATGGACCCATCTTGACTTGCTCTTGGGCTCTCAGAGACTTAGTCTGCAATCATATCACTGGCTGTGATTAGACTGGGGCTGTTTTAGCGCTAAAACCCCTCTTTAGCGCTATAATAGCACTGCCAGTACAGACTCCCAAGGCACTTTTTCCGATTTTATAGACCTTTTAAAGCGGCACTGGTATACCTCAAAACGAGAGGAATAAAGCTCTCAGCGCTGCTGTTGTAACGCAAGGGATGCAATGTGTACTACCCTTGCGTGATAGTGAGCCTCCAGCCTCCGGCATCCTGGCCCAGAATCCCCATTGCATCCTCTCTGGCCACCATTTAAAACTCTTCTGTCCCGTCCTCAGGTGACCCCCACGTCAGAACCCTCCCCCAAAGTCATATAAAATTTTGAAACCGTGCCGCTGCGGGCGGCAGGGCTGCGGGGTCCCCTGCCGCTGCGGGCGGCAGGGCTGCGGGGTCCCCTGCCGCTGCGGGCGGCAGGGCTGCGGGGTCCCCTGCCGCTGCGGGCGGCAGGGCTGCGGGGTCCCCTGCCGCTGCCCGGTCCCCGCCGCTGAAACCCCCCCAAATAAATGCTTAGGGAAGGGAGGTGCAGAGCCTGTCCGTTTCGGAAATGAAACTGACAGCCAGAAGTTCCCTCCCTTCCCAGTCCCCCCTCACCCCACTCCTTTTCAAAGAGGGCTGCACCCAGCTGAATGCTGGGATACCTGCCCTATTCCGCAACTGCTTCTGCCGCCAAAAGCGGGACAAATGTGTTCGCTCTCTGGCGCTAGAGGGCTTCAATCTGGACACCCTCTAGTGCAACAGCTGTAGCGCTAAATCGGGAAGCGCTATAAACAATAGCGCTTCCCCCTGTAGTCTAACCACAGCCACTGAGAGCAGAATGGAGAAGGAAAAAAAAAATGCAGGAGCTGAGAAGAAAGGGGCACTCATGTCTCCCAAATAAAATGGTACCATTTTCTCATGTAGACAGAAGGGCTGTGTACTCTTTCTGCGAGGTTCTTGTTCTTCGTGTAGTCTCCCTATGGTGCTCCACTGTAGGTGCATCTGTGCCCCTACTCCTCTAACTGGGGATTTTAGGTAGCAGCGTCTGTTCAGCTCACGCATGCGCCCTCCCTCCTGCATGGTTTGCGTTGAGGCTATCTAGTGCTGTGCAGGTGAATTGCCCTCAGTGCCTTCTCGATCGCCTTTGGCCTCGAATGGAATAGGTAGTTCTCTTCCTTTTTCTGTGTCATAAGAATAATTTATGCAGTAGAACCTCAAAGATACAAATACCAGAGTTATGGACTGACCGCTCAACCATGGGGAACTGGAAGTAAGCTATCAGGCAGCAGCGGCGACAAATAAAGAAAAACCCACCACCAACAAAACAAACCAGAAAATACTGTACTGTACTGTGCCTGTATTGCACCTTAAAGGTAGACACATCTGGACTGCCTGTTCCCACCCTCATCCCTTACTCCCCATGGTGCGGGGCAGCCACTTCCCGGAAGAAGTTGGTGAACACTGTTTTCCCCTCTCCCTCCCACTATGTCTGTGCAAGCTCAGAGCCCAGGAAAGTATTTCTAGGTGCCATTATTTCAGGCTGAAGGATAGTAGAAATATATCCCTGATGGCACCTCTGCCCTTCATAGTCTTTTTTTAAAAACCTCATTGTAACAGGGAGGCAATTTGATATATGCTAGATGTAAGAAGAACCCTAACATTTTATTTGGACAAGACTAAGGACTTAGGAGGTCTCCTAAACTCTTCCTTTCATTCGTAGAACGATCCAAAGGTTCTGCAACGTTGGCTCAAAGACTCTCCATATGGGTCTCTGGTTGTAATAATCACTGTTAGCAGGTGCACAACCTGCTGGGAACCTCCACACACTCCACGAGATCAGTTTCTACCTTAGTAATAGTTCTAAAAAATGTTCCTGTCTTGGAAATTTGCAGAGCAGCTACCTGGGCCTCTGCCCATGCGATCACTGGAGACTCAGCTTCAAACGCCATCTTCGGCTCTATAGTACTGTCTTCAATAATAGACCCCACTCCGAAGCCACAGTCCTCCATGGAGGATGCTGCTGTAAAGTCACCTACAGTGAAGCAGCCATAGGCACACTACTTGAAGAAGTTACTCACTTATGCAGTAACGATTGTTCTATGATTTGTCCCTATGGGTGCTCCAGAACCCCCACCCCCTCTTCCCTCTACTTTGGAGTTCTCAATAAGGGTCTCCGCAGTAGAGAAGAATTGAAGTTCACCCACTCAGTGCTAGATCGCCTCGAGGGAAACCATGAGGGCACATGCGCGGGCCAAAGGACACTGCAACCCAAAATCTCCAATTAGAGGAGCGCGGGTGCAGATACATCTACGTTGGACACACGTCACAAAGAACCATTGTTACTGCACAAGGTGAGTAACTTCTTCCTTTCTTTTCCAGGTTCCCACTGCCGTGATCATTTTAGGAGAAGAAGGCCTCCTAACCACTGTTAACAAATAGTATTCATCTTCTGTGAATCGATGTGGGAATTCCCATTCTCATAAATAGGTTTTCCTCTTCCGTGTTTCTGAATGGTTTAATCCTCCTCAAGTCCATAAAGCTTGAGCTATTTTCCTTGCTCTCCAGGTAAGCGACTATTGACATACTTTTAAATTGATTGTTGCTGTTCAGTGTGTGAGAAAATTAAATTAATCCTTTTGATTTATAAGAAGGTAAAAATATTTTTCCTATTCTGAGTAACACATTCCCCTATTTTCTCCCTCCTCCTCCCATGGGTCATTTATTGTGAACTCTGATCATTCAAATTTAGCCTGGAATAATTTACCAATAAAAAGTAGTGCCTTACGTTCAAGGCTTGATTTGGGTGGGGAAGGTGGGAAAATATCTTGGTAGTCCTGAGCTCTGGCAGGAAGCCAGACTCCTTTCTCTCAAAACACAATTTATGGTGGACTGTAGAGAGGTTGAAAATGTAGTAATGTAGACTGCTTCAGTCTGGTTCAGCCATGAGCAGAGCTGGATTAAATAATAAGCACAAAAGACACATGACTTAGAGCCCCAGTTGCCAGTCAATGTGATTGCAGAATCGGAGCTATTTTTCTTTATAAACAATGTTAATGTTGCAGTGTCCAACACTCAAAAGCTAGAATCTGTGTGTAGTGTTAATCCATTTATGTAAAACAAAGTGTCTGTATACTGTGACAAGATATAATCTTGTCCGATGTCCTGGATTTTTCTTGGTGTGGGTTAAGATGCTACCCTGGCCCCCCGTTCTTGGGGCACCAAGGGCCTTGCTAGTGGCCCTGGAAGGTGGTAAAGGAGAGAAGCGAGGGAGGGGTCTGGGTTTGTTCCTCACTCTGAGCCCCGGTTCTTCTCAACCCCTGCAGGTTCTTACCTTCTTCCTCCTTGGGTGGGGTACCTTTGGTCCTCAGATACTGAGTGGAGGGAGTCTCCCTCCCCTACTGGGGCAGGGTCTCCTTTACTTCGGTTCTCTGGTCTTTCACATCTCACAGCACACCTCCGAACTCCAATCTTCTCTCCTTCCTCCTCCCCTCGCGTCTGCCTGAAGCAGAGGGTTTTATTGGGTTCCTGACAGGGCCTTAATTGACTGCAGGTGCTCCAGTTAACCTGTAGTCACCCTCCCTAGTCTATAGGGAGCCACGCTTTAATTAGCTGAACGTATATACTTCCCCACTATCACTGCTCCCTGGCCTACCTGTATCACAGTACATACTCATGTTTATATTATGTTCTTCAAGTGATTGCTCATGTCGGTTCCAAGTAGGTGTGCACGCGCTTCATGCACAGTCACCCGAAGGTTTTTTCTCTAGTGGTACTCGTCGTGTTGGCTGTGGAACCCCCTGGAGTTGCATCTTCATGGCCATGCCAGTGTATATAGGTCCCTGTTGACCCATTGCCTCTTCAGTTCTTTCTTACTGCCAGTGATGGTCGTTGGAGCAGCTCCACTCTTCCTAATAGCAAGCGATCCCCTAGTGGACTTTTTTCTCATTGTTATCTGTAAATAAAATCTTAGCATTAGTTAGTTCAAATGATCTAGTTAGTTTCATCCCCAGGTAGCATCCAACCCCAATCCCAGGACTTTGGTGCGGAGCCCGCCGGCCTTGGTAAGAGCAACCTCGGTGCCGAGAAAGGGCTTGGTGCCAAGAAAGGAGTTCTGTTGTGTCCAGTTCTAGTGGACTCCCCATTGTGGGAGAGTTGGGAGGAGAACATTAGACCTTCCTTCTACACAGGATGCTTTTGAGGCAGCTAGGGACCTCATTTTAATGAAGGCGCAGTCATTGGCGCCAGCACCACAAACAGGCACTGTGCCCTCTAGGGGTAAGCTGATGATAATTAAGCACCACTCATCCTCGCCTTCGTACTGCTCCCTGGCACTGTCTTGCTCTGCATCACCTTGGTTGCCGAGGTCAGAGTGCTCATCGGACTTAGAGGTGTACTTGCCTCTAGGCAAAGCTGGCACTGATCCCGGTACTGCTTGAGGCAAGAGGAAGGGCAGCTGCTACCCATGATGTCCTTGCCTTTGCAGTGGCTGGCTCAATGGCCCCGTCTCAGAGGAGATTGACTCTATGGTCGATATTCTGTCCTTGAAGGTCCTTCAAAGGTGGCTTTGCCCCTCAGACTATCCATCACACCAATAAGGTGTTACCGCAAACACCCATCTCTCTTCCCTCCATGGCGAAAGGGGTAGAGAGGAAATATTTTGTGTCCTCCAAGGAGTATGAGTACTTGTTTACCCATCATCCGGGTACTCTGGTGGTGGAGGCGGCCAACCAGAAAGAAAGACTGGGACACCTGGGGTCGACCCCTAAGCAAAGAGTCCTATACACACTGCCATGAAGGTTCAACTCCAGGAGGCTCCACAGCCGACACGACTGTGCACCTTCCGGCGACTGCACACGGCACAGACACCTACTTGGAATGGACATGAGCAACACATCTCAAAGAGCAACAGTTACTAAAGGGAATTAACTGGTTTTTTTTAATACTATCCATAAATACACTTCATATGTGCATATTTACCTGTGTAAAATATAAGCATATACATATCTGTGTGCGGTATATAAAGTTGAAAGCTAAAACTACACTAGTGTTACATTAAGTTAGAACAATTAAAATGAGTCAACAAAAGTCAAAATGAAGATTCATGCAGAAACCTTAATATGTTGCTTCTGCCTATTGTGTAGTAGTTTTGTTTTTCTTGCCACATTATACCTTTAATATATAATTCAGATAATTGCTATAAAATATAAAGGAAGGGGTACAGTCGGAGTTAACCTTGCTGTTGGAACCTTATCTTTTGGGTTTTCTTGTTTAATTTTACTGTAATAGTGATGCAGGTTATTTCCACTTCATAGTGGTGAAAGGAAAAGACAGACTGTAGCTAGCTGGTGTGTTGATGTCCTCATTTCTGGAAAGATATGTTCAGTTTCATAAACCCCTCCCTCCTTGCTCTCTCGTTTTCAAAACAATATGTAAGGGTTAATTGTCACATGTGCCTCTTGCGGCTAGTCGGAATGAACTGCAGTGTTTAGTGTACTGTGCAGTTAATCTTGCAGTTTGATGAATGGACCTTGAATAGACAAGGAGAGTTTTTGTAGTCCTGACATGTTACCACAGAGTTAACTGTTCTCATTGCTTCTGTGACTTTCTGAAATAAATCACTGTATTAATACAGTGAGTTATTGAGACAGAGAAAGATTTAGCACTCTGGCAACCCGAGCTGACTGTGGATTGTAGCACTTAGCTTGCATGACATCTCTGCTAACTGGGACTTTGAACATGGGGACCTTCTTCAGCTTTGTGAGGCGTCGCTATAAAAGGAGGCGTAAGAAACGTTCTGAGAGGAAAGGTAGTATATTCATTTTTGGGCTGTCAAAACAGACTGTTGGTGAGCTTTTATAAATAGAAAAATGCATTGTAGAAATGTTTTCAGATTATACTGAAATATAAATACTAAATACACATTTTTTCTTACATATCTTTAAAAAAAAATAAATTCTATAACATTCTATAAATTCTTTTTTATTATAGAGTATTGAACACCAAAAGTAATAAGCATCAAATGGAAATCAATTTTCCAATATCTTTCACTTTGCTTCCAGGCTTTCAAAATTCAAAATATTTATTTTTAGGCAAACATGTGGAAGTCTTAAAGTTGCACAGCTTCTTGGTTTTTACTGCTTGTTTTATCCCTAATGAATTGTTTCATGTGACAGACTGTAAGCTGTCTGTCTTGTCACTGGATATTCATTAGTCAGTTCATAAAATGAGTCTTTTCCGTCTTTAAAATTAGCCTGTCTTGAACAGCAAGTATAAACTGAGAGCTACTAAGTGACTCCTTTATCTTTTAACTAAATTTGTAAGAAATCTATAAAGTATCCAAACTATTAAAATCTCATTTAGATTGCATTGCTGTTCACCTAGCTACACCTTTGCTGTTAAACATATTTAGATTCGATAAGGAAGGATATTTTTTATTCCTTAAAATCTGCCAGCTAGCTACATATCTCTTGAAAATAAAGTGCATTAATGAGAATCCTGGTATAGGCTTATTATAATTTCTTGAAGTATTTGTAGGGTTTGTATTTTTGTACAATTGGAAAATACTGAATTGTCTCTGGAGAATATGATATCTGGAAAAACAGAACATTTCATTTATGGCACTTGATAAAACTACATAAACCTTATAGAAAGGTGTAATTTCACTACTGTAAATGTTGTTGTTTTTCTGATTCCATTTGTATCTGTGAATAACCATAACTCTTCTGGATGCCATTTTTTTATCTGGTTGGTAGATATGGCTGGCATGTAATGGTATTTAGAATTACAAGCATTCTTGTCAAATGCTGCTCTTTGTATTTTAGAATATGGCAGTAGATACAGCCCTATACAGATGAAATTAACTACAGTAACTGAATTTAGTTACCATATCTATTTTGTGTTTGTGATTAAATATATCAAACAACTCTAATGCAATGATCATGTTATATCTGAAAAATATAGCAGAAGACTGTACTAACTGAAGCAATGTCTGTAGGGAAAAATAATGGCTTTGCAAACTGGAATTAGGTTTTTTATCATTTAGATTCCATAAGTGGTAATGAATTTGTATAAAAACTGAGGAATTCAACCCAAATCACTAACAAAGTTGAGTATACCAAGAGCTGACATGTTGGCTATATCTTATGGTACCTTTACCCTACTGCAAATCACTGCTAAGCAAATAATATTTACATTTTTTCTTGACTCTAGTCTTTTGTTTGAAAATACATTTTTCCCACAGTGTTTTCAAAGTTTAGTATTTAAACATTGATCATATTTTAGAACAGGCAGGAGGGGAAAAAATAGTGGGACAGCTAAGGGCCACGTCCAGACAACTTAAATGGACTTTGGATCATGTCTGTAGTGAGAAGATGATGATCTAACAAGACAACATGAATCTGCGTAGAACTCGGTGCATTTTGTCACCGGACAAATTTCACTAAAAATCACTGATAAAATAGATCATTTTTAGTTTTGATCCAAGTGCATGCAAAGCATTATTCATTTTTCCGCGTCTGAAAGCTCTCTGGGTCAATAGTGGTCTATTAGTATTGCATGAAGTGCATGTTCCCTATTGCATATAAATTCAAATTGATGCTGAAATGTTTTTTTTTATTAAAATCCTTAAAATAAAATGTGAACATTCTATTGGAAAGTCCAATCAAGCTGTGTTATTTTTTCTCTCGTGTCCCGTCTTTTAGATGTATTTAGAAAAAAATATATATTTATCAAAGTAGACTGGTGACATGATCCAAGAATCTTGTAAAATAATTGATCTGTTTTAGCCAAACTAGAAGTGTATGGAAGGAATATTTAAGCTCTGTGAATAATTGTATAGGGATGAAGAAATAAATCAGTTAAAAAAATAAAGCTTCAGTGTATAAAGAGCTATAGAGGATAGACTAGTTAAGGATTCAACAAAAAATACATACTTTTTACCAAATCAAAGCACACTTCACTTTTAGAAATCTCCAGCTTTTTTTTTTTTTTTTTTTTTTTTTTTTTTTTTTGAGACCTGCTAACAAGACTAAATTTAATGTTCAGTGTTTTTTTCAAATAATGTTAGGGATTTCTAAAGAGCTAATTCTTGGTCCCATGAATTCAATGGATGTTTGCCATTAACTTCAGTGAAGCTCGGGTTTGTCTAAATGTGGTCTTTGGTTCTGTATGTAAGTTTTCATATGACAGTAGTTGATAATGTTTTAGTCTGTTCTTGAACATTTGTTTACTTTTGACACGACTGAAGTGGAAAGGTGAATTTTACGAGGTAGCTGTTTTTTGGTCTTATATAATTAATGAACAGAAATTTAGATTCCTCAGTCTTTTAAATGCCAAATTAATCTACCAAAACATTTTCATATTTTAGGGGATTGTTACAAAATAGTTAATTATTTTAAGTAATGTGATTGATTAGAAGACGTGATAAATCAAAACATTGTTCTTCAGAATGTAATCTGAATCACATTTGCTAGTTGTCTGAAAACTGATCAAGTTTGGATTTGTTCAAAAGGAGAGCTGATTTGGAATGCTGGACGGCTTAATTTTAGGCTTCTGTTTCTGAAACCTGTAATCCAGATTTTCCAATGTCTGCAGCATTCACCAGCTACTGTTCTCATGATGTACTGCGCCATCATGAAAATCTAGCCCTTATGGCCCCATCCTGTTTTGACTGCGGCCAGTAGAAAAACTCCCATTGACTTTGTTGGGAACTGGAAAGCAAAATTAGACCTATAGTCATACATACTTTCCTAAACCATATTCTTTACAGTCCTGTTATATTAATTTCAGAGATCAAGAGTTAAAGGGTGTTGTCAAATCTGTCATGGTCCAACATAAAACAGCTTTACAAAGATTTGAGGGGGAAAAATTCTACATAGGCCTTGGTTTCACTTGGTTCCTTGGAAAATACCCAAAAACATTAATTCTAAAGTTGAAATTTTATTGATCAAACACAAGAAAGAATAAGCAATTAAAACAAGTATGTATATTGAAACGGGAAAATGAGTGATTACGGAAAACAAATGATCATAACCTTTAAAATCTCTGTCCTTTTTGGAGGCAAAATATCAGTGTGTCATTTTCAGAACAATCTGTCTCTGATGAAAAGGAAAGGATTAATTCTACTTTTAGTCCTGATGTGTAAAGTGCATTCACTTCTCCTATTTCTAACAAACACAGACACATGTGGAGAAGAGAGGATCAAAAGGATGGGGAAATACAGCTTTTGTTGATATTTTTGGAACTGTGGCTGGTCAGTTACAAGTGGATGCTTTGGCTGGCAGGTCAACTACAGCACCTGTTACTTGGACCCTGGTTCCCATTCCAGTCAGGGATGTCATCTGGTTTCATCTTCTTCTAAGATAGTGCTGGGTTGTGGTCATCTCACTGCACAGTGCTGACGTAAGGCAGTTGATTTCAGGATATGATGGAAAGACTGGAGAGAAAGATAGGATGGGAGGATGAGTGGAGGGACAAACGTAAAAGTAAGGTAACAGAACAGGAATACTTAGTAATGAGGTTATCTCCGCTGATGGGCTGAGAACTGGATATCATGATGTTATGATGTTTGCAGTGTTGTAGATGTCTTGGTTCCAGGATATTAGAGAGACAAGGTGGAAGAGGTAACATCTTTTTATTGGGTGAAAGAAGGAGCGCTGTGTAGCTTGATAGCTTGTCTCTTTTGCTAACAGACGTTGGTCCAATAAAATATGATGTCCAACCTAAACCTCTCTGGCTGCAATTTAAGCCCCTTGCTTCTTATCCTATCCTCTGCTGTTAAGAAGTACAATTTTTCTCCCTGCTCCTCATTAACAACCTTTTATGTACTTGAAAACTGTTATGTCCCCTCTGTCTTCTCTCTTCCAGACTAAACCCAATTTTTTCAATCTTCCCTCATGGGCCGTCTAGACCTTTCATCATTTTTGTTGCTCTTCTCTGGACTCATTCCAATCTGTCCACATTTTTCCTCACATGTGGCACCCAGAACTGGACACAATACTCCAGTTGAGGCCTAATCAGCGCGGAGTAGAATGGAAGAATTACTTTTCATGTCTTGCTTACAGTACTCCTGCTAATACATCCCAGAATGATGGTCGCTTTTTTCGCAACAGTGTTATACAGTTGACTCACATTAGCTTGTGATCCACTGCGACCCCCAGATCTCTTTCTGCAGTGCTCCTTCCTAGGCAGTCATTTCTCAGTTTGCATCTGTCCAACTGATTTGTTCCTTCCGAAATGGAGTATTTTGCATTTGTCCCTTTGGATTTCATCTTATTTATTTCAGACCATTTCTCCAGTTTATCCGTATCATTTTGAATTATAATCCTATCTTCCAAAGCACTTGCATTCTCTCCCAGGTTTGAGCTTATAATGGGCATTACAATTGGGGTGAATTTTTAAGGCCCCGTAATCCCAACAAAATGTTCTTCTTCGAGTGATTGCTCACATGCATTCCAGTTAGGTTAGGCACGCGCTGCGGGCCTGGTTGCCGGGTAGATTTTTCCCCTAGCTACAGGCTGGGTGAGCAGGGAGCCCCCTGGAGTGGCGCCACCATGGCGCCCTATAAGTACCCCTGTGACACAGCCAGACCCTCAGTTCCTTCTTTACCGCTCGAGCTGGTAGTCGGAAGAGGAGTTCTGCTTTTCAGCGTTCTCCTTATCTCCTAGCTAGTCTTTTGTTCTCTTAATTGTTCGTTGTTAGTTGTTGTTGTTAGTTAGTTTACATAGTCTTTGTAGTGTAAATAGTTAAGTGCAGGGTTTTTCCCTGCTGCCGGAGCCTATGTCTCCCAAGGCTCCGGGATTCAAGCACTGCTCAGAGTGTGGGAAGCCTATGCCTGTGGGCGACCCACACTCTAAGTGCCTCAAGTGCCTGGGAGAAGCGCACTTGGCAGATTCTTGTGAAATCTGCAGAACCTTCAAACCCAGGACCCGCCAGGACAGGGAATCCCGCTTGCGGCACGTCCTGATGGAGGCGGCACTTACCCCGGACTCGAGTGCGGCACCGGACCCCGCACCCAAGCCGCCGAGAGCCAAGCCTCGGCACCGGTCGCGCTCCCCCAGCGCCAAGCGGAAGAGGAATGTTCAACCTTGCCCCGCTCCGGCACCAGACCGCGTCCAGCCGTCGGCACCGGTCCCGCGACCTCAGCCATCTCCGGGGAGCCGACCTGAGGAAGAGCCGCCAGCACCCGCACCGCTGACTCCGGCACCGCAGGAGGCCCCGTCGAGTCCGGTGCCAGTGGTCTTGCCACTTGGGGTGCCAACTCTGCAGCAGCTTCCCTCCACACCGGAGGCGTGTACTGCTGCGAGAGGGTTGCTTGCCGGGGACGCCCCGCAGCAACAAGTCCGGTCGACGGGCAAGCCGCCCATGACCGAGACGGAGATCGCGGGTCGAAGCCCGGCAGGGCATGGACACCGCTCGATCTCGCGGCGCCGATCAGACTCCCGGCAACGGTCACCCGCCCGGCACCGGTCGCAGTCTCAGCGCCGCAAGGAGTTGAGACCCTGCTCGAGGTCTCCTCCTGGCCATTCGCGCCACTCGCGCTCTGGCCGCCGGTCCGAGTCCTGGCGCCGATCAGAGTCCCGGCACCCTGGTAAGGGCCGGTCGTACTCTCAGCACTTGTCGCACTCCTGGCACCGGTCCCTCAGCTGGCGCCGAGACCGGTCGAGACGTCGCTCCCCAAGCCGCTCTACGTCCCGGCACTGCTCGTCGTCCTGGCACCGGTCCTACTCCAGCCATCACCGGTCACCCCGGTGCTGCCCTTCACCTCGGCACCGGACCCCGTTGCGGCGCCGAAGGTCCTCCCGGTACCGATCATCGTCTCAGCACCGAGGCTCCCCGAGGAGGCACCGTTCGGGTAGCCACGATTCCTCGGATGGGCACCATACCGCCCGGCACCGGTTGAGAAGCCCATGGCACCAGGAGTGTCAAGAGCGGCACCGGACCCCATCGCGGCGCCGAAGGTCCCCCCGGTACCGATCATCGTCTCGGCACCGAGACTCCCCGAGGCGGCACCGTTCGGGTAGCCACGATTCCTCGGATGGGCACCATACCGCCCGGCACCAGTCAAGAAGCCCACGGCACCGGGAGCGTCGAGAGTCCGCCGGCACGCGAACCCAGCGTGACTCTCCGCTTAAGATAGCACAGTCAGCCACTGCAGTAGCCCCATGGTACTCCTCCTCTGCCTCAGTGTCCCCTCGCTCGGTGGGACCGGCACAGGCCGCCCAGAACCCTGCCTGGTCAGAGTGGGCGGTATGGGGGTACGACCAGCCCCGGGAAACCCAGTCCGAGCCCGGGTTCCCGGTGGGCTCAGAGGGTCCAGTGGCCGCGGTGGCAGGACCATCATCAGCAGTCCAGCCCTCCACGGCACGCAGCCCTATGGAACCGGGCCCCTACGCTTCCCCCATCGGGGTAGAGGTGGTGGCGGGTACTTAATCAACTAGCCCGCCCACCTTGGACCTCTCCAGGTACCGACATCTCCTCCAGGCAGTTGCAAAGAACATGAACCTGCCTATGGAGGAGGCCCCAGTAGTGGAGGACCCGGTTACCACTATGCTCACTAAGGGCACTCCGGCACGTGTGGCAGTGCCGTTTATAAACACTATAAAACTCCATACAGAGGCAATCTGGAAGACCCCCGCCTCTATCTCCCCCACTGCTCGTGGGGTGGAAAAACGTTACTTTGTCCCTGCCAAGGGCTATGAATATCTGTACATTCATCCCACGCCCTCCTCCCTGGTGTTTGACTCAGTTAACAACAAGGAGCGCCATGGGCAGGAGGCCCAGGTCCCTAAAGCCAAAGAGGCCAAAAGGCTGGACCATTTTGGCAGGAAAGTTTATTCCTCCGGGGGCCTACAACTCAGAATCGCCAATCACCAGGCACTCCTAAGTAGGCACCACTTTGACACTGTGGAGGCCCTTACTAAGTTTGAGACCGCTCTCCCGCAGGAGGGCAAGCAGGAGTTCAGGGCCCTATTGCTCCAAAGCAGGGACATCTCCCGTCATGCCCTGCAAGCGGCCCTGGACTCGGCGGACTCCGCGGCCAGAACAATGGCCTCGGGCACAGCCCTCCGCCGGGCAGCATGGCTATCCTCATCCAACCTCGCCCCGGCCATGCAATTTAAGATCCAGGACCTCCCGTTTGAAGGGAAGTCCCTTTTTTCGGAGGATACGGATGCCCGTCTCCAGGCCCTCAAAGACAAGGGGGTAACTCTCAAAACCCTGGGCATGCATACCCCAGGTCCGCAGAGGCGTTCCTTCATCCTGCCACGCAGGAAATTCTTCCCACCTGCGCGCCCGCCCCAGGACTCCTCCCACAGGAGAGGCCGCCCTTACCGCCGCCGGCAAGGGCCTAGGCAGGGCGGGAAGCAACAAGGCTCTAAGCCTCCCCAGGGGCCCAAATCCAACTTTTGATGGTGCGCCCGGGGGCAGTACACCAACCATGAACCTGGATCCTCCCTTCGGAGACAGTCTGTCCTACTTCCTCCGTGCATGGTCGGACATTACATCAGACCAGTGGGTCCTCCGCACGGTGGAGGTGGGATATTCGCTCCAGCTTTCCTCCACTCCTCCCACCCACCCACCCTCCTCGTCCCTCTTCAGGGACCCCTCTCACGAGCAACTTCTCGTACAGGAGGTGAGGTCACTCCTTGCACTGGGAGCCATCGAGCCCGTACCGGAGGAGTTCAAAGGGAAGGGGTTCTACTCCCGCTACTTCCTGATCCCCAAGGCAAAAGGGGACCTCCAGCCCATCCTGGACCTGCGCGGACTCAACACCTACATGATCAGGTTCAAGTTCCGCATGGTCACCTTGGGCACTATCATTCCCTCTCTGGATCCGGGAGACTGGTTCGCTGCCCTCGACATGAAGGACGCTTACTTTCATGTGAGCATCAAGCCCTCACACAGACGTTACCTCCGCTTCATGGTGGCGGGGGAACACTATCAGTTTGCTGTCCTGCCCTTTGGCCTGTCCACCGCACCCAGGGTATTCACAAAGTGCATGGCGGTGGTAGCGGCGTTCCTTCGGCGCCGCGGGGTACAATTATACCCGTACCTCGACGATTGGCTGATCCGAGGCACCTCCTGGGACCAGGTGTCCGCTCACGTGTGACTTGTTATCAGCACGTTTGACCGCTTGGGGATCCTCCTCAACAAGGAGAAATCCACCCTGGAGCCAACCCAGAAAATAGAGTTCATAGGGGCCCTACTAGATTCCACGGTAGCAAGGGCATCCCTGCCTCAGCCTCGGTTCCTCACCATCCAGTCGGCCATCAGACAGCTGCACACCTGTCCGATGACTATGGTCAGGGCCTTCCTCAGCCTATTAGGTCACATGGCATCGTGCACTCAAGTCATACAGCACGCCAGACTGAGGCTACGCCCACTTCAGTCGTGGCTTGCAGTGGCCTACAGACCGAGAAGAGACAGTATGGACACCCTCCTCTCCATCCCCCGAGACACCCTATCCGCTCTGCATTGGTGGGAGGACCAGGGCAATGTGTGCCAGGGGGTCTCCTTCCTCCCCCCCAACCCATCCATGTCACTGGTGATGGACGCTTCGTCCCTAGGGTGGGGAACTCACCTCGGGGACCTCAGGACCCAGGGCCGCTGGTCGGAGTCAGATCTCTGCCTCCACATCAATGTCAGGGAGCTGAGAGCCGTCCGGCTCGCGTGCCAGGCGTTCCGGGACACATTGCGGGGTCACTGTGTAGCGGTGCTGACAGACAACACCACAGCACAGTACTATATCAACAAGCAAGGCGGGGCCCGCTCCAGCCCCCTGTGTCAAGAGGCGATTCTCCTGTGGGAATTCTGTATAGCCCACGGTATTCACCCTGTGGCCTCCTTCCTTCCCGGAGTCCAGAACACCCTGGCGGACCACCTCAGCAGATCCTTTATGACTCACGAGTGGTCCCTCCGGCCAGATGTCATCCGGCCGATCTTCCTGAGGTGGGGGTTTCCCCACGTCGATCTTTTCGCCTCCAGACAAAACAGGAAGTGCCTCCAGTTCTGCTCCTTCCGAGGCAGCTCCCGGGGGTCCCTGACAGGGGGTCTCCTACCCTGGACGGGGCACCTGCTCTACGCGTTCCCTCCGATCCCGCTTCTCCACAAGGTGATCCTGAAGATCAGACGGGACAGGGCACACGTCATCCTCATAGCCCCGGCCTGGCCCAGGCAGTGCTGGCATGCGTCCCTCCTCCGGCTGTCCAGGGCCCCTCCCATCAGCCTCCTGCTGTGGCCAGACCTGATCTCTCAGGATCACGGTCGCCTTCTGCACCCGGACCTGCAGTCCCTTCACCTCACATCATGGCTGCTCCATGGCTGAGAGGTCCTGAGCTTTTATGCTCAGCCGAGGTGCAGGATGTCCTTCTGGGAAGTAGGAAACCATCCACCAGAAGTACCTATACAGCCGAGTGGACCCGCTTCTCTGCCTGGTGCAGACAACATGACATTGTTCCAAGTGAGGCGGCCATCCCGCGTATATTGGACTACCTGTTAGGCCTCAGAAATCAAGGCCTCTCTACCTCCACCATCCGGGTCCACCTGGCTGCCATATCGGCTTTCCACCCAGGTCAGTCAAACCACTCGGTCTTCTCCGACCCTGTGGTATATCGTTTCCTTAAGGGCCTAGATAAGCTGTACCCGAGCGTCAAGCGTCCCATTCCACAGTGGGACTTGAACCTTGTGCTCTCACGCCTCACGATGCCCCCATTTGAGCCCCTCGCCACGTGTTCCTTATGCCACCTTTTCTGGAAGGTGGCATTCTTGGTAGCTATCACCTCGGCTCGTAGAGTGTCAGAGATCCGTGCACTGACCTCCGAGCCGCCCTACACTATCTTCCATAAGGACAAGGTGCAGCTACGTCCCCACCCGGCCTTCCTGCCTAAGGTGGTCTCTCCCTTCCATGTTAATCAAGACATTTGTCTCCCAGTCTTTTATCCTAAGCCACACACCTCTGGAAGGGAACAGCAATTACACACGTTGGACGTTAGGAGGGCTCTTGCTTTTTATTTAGATAGAACAAAGCAATTCAGGAAAACAACCCAACTTTTCGTGGCAGTTGCGGAGAGGATGAAGGGCCAGCCAGTTTCCGCCCAAAGGCTCTCCTCCTGGATTACTTCGTGCATTCACACCTGTTATGAACTCGCGGGCATACCGGTCGAGAGAGTAACAGCACACTCCACGAGAGCGCAGGCGTCCTCTGCGGCCTTCCGGGAGGGAGTCCCTATTACGGACCTCTGCAGGGCGGCCACATGGTCCTCCGTCCACACCTTCGCCGCCCACTACGCCATAGTCCAGCAGACCAGGGACGATGCAGCGTTTGGGTCAGCGGTCTTACGATCAGCAATGGGTCAACCCGACCCCACCTCCTAGGTGTTGCTAGTAGTCACCTAACTGGAATGCATGTGAGCAATCACTCGAAGAAGAAAACAGGGTTACTTACCTGTAACTGTTGTTCTTCGAGATGTGTTGCTCACATCCATTCCAAACCCACCCTCCTTCCCCACTGTCGGATTAGCCGGCAAAGAAGGAACTGAGGGTCTGGCTGTGTCGCAGGGGTACTTATAGGGTGTCATGGTGGCGCCACTCCAGGGGGCTCCCTGCTCACCCAGCCTGTAGCTAGGGGAAAAATCTACCCGGCAACCAGGCCCGCAGCGCGTGCCTAACCTAACTGGAATGGATGTGAGCAACACATCTCGAAGAACAATAGTTACAGGTAAGTAACCCTGTTTTTCTGGTTTTTCATCTTTCTATCAAAGCTTTAATAGCGGTGAGCTGTAATAAAGTCTCCTATTAAGATTTTCTTTATTTTCATAAAGTATACAGCACTGCACTTACTATTGGTGTTTCAAAGAGATCAGTGTCCCATTGTGCTAGGTACTATATCTATCTATATAAAAGTCAAATGGTGTATGCGTGTGTGTGTGTGTGTGAAACGCAGCTCTATTTGATCTATGGTGCATTTGATTTACAAGGAAAACAATGTATAGTTAATCATTTGTGGTGAAAACATGTGGTTTGGATTTCTTGGGGTAACAGGTGGCTCATCCAAGTGGACCGTCAATATTACAGCCAATCATTTCTGGTTTGCTTGGCTTGGTAACTTGGAGTTCTTTCCAGCTAGGTTGGCAGGGAAAAAGCGGTTTTAACTATACACAAATTATGAGAGATTTTTGCCTAAATGGTTAATAATCCTAGTTAAGCCATTTCGTTTATATTCTTGTGGAGAGGAACTCCTGACCTTAGCTGATCTGTGAGTACTTAGATACACTGTCTCACATGGTGTGAACCATTTTCTTACTGTCTTTACTTCCTAGGTGAATTCTGTTTTGGAATAAAAAGAGGTGGATAACTTTTCTAATTTTTGAAGGCCAGAAAGAATCCATAATTATTAATCATTCAGGGCATATCTGTTTTAAATATCTATCTTCTCGATCTCAGATTTGTTCTCAAATCCAATGGGTTCGGTTACCACACATATTTGCTGTTATGACTAAATTATAAAGTGGTGTAGTGCTCCCTGTGTATAGCTGATATGGTTGGAATTGGTGCATGAGGAATTGCGTTGTGGACAAAGGACAGATCACAGTGATTTAGATTTCTCATAAAAGTAAACCCCCCCCCCCAAAAAAAGTGAGACAATTTAGTGAAAAATTGGCATAAGGGTTTATTTTGAACTCTTATTTTTCTCTTTGTACTATTCCATTTTTCATGAAATCATCTTAAATTCAAATAGTGCTCAAAGTTTACATTCTGGTTTTCTCCATTTCAAAGAGATATTTACAAAATAAAGTTGTAAGTCTCCTGTTAAACTGAAAACTGTAAGCGAGTCTTATCTATTATTGAACTACTGCTCTACTCTGAGGCTGGTCCAGAGGTTTGTGTTATCATTCCTCCAAACAGCAGGGGACAGAATATTAAGACGCTAGCAGGCTGCTGCCAAAGGAAAGAAGAAAGAAACAGACCTTGGAGGACTAAAGGAAGACCCTGTGATGCGCTGTGGTTATTTAATCCCCTTTCTCTAGGCTTGTGCACTTATCAGATAAAGTGATCTAAATGTAATGTAACTAAGGAAGCCATAAACCTCAAAGATATTTGGAGAATCTTTGTGAACTCATGTGACAGTTTGGATTGGGCTGATCAAGGCCACAATAAATTAAAATCATAGAACCATAGGGATAGAAGGGACCATAAAGGTCAACTAGTCTAACCCCCTGCCAAGATGCATGTGGAATGCTTGTTAAATGGAACACAGCACTAAACTTTGGGACATTAGGATTTGAATCTAATTCCAAAATTTGACTTCATAACTCAGATTGCTACCATTATAATCTTTCACCTTTTATGAGCATCTGACAATTGTTTGTGGTTTATCCATTTCCATTCTCCCACGTAGCTGAATTTTAAATACGCTTTGAATATGGTATCTCTGCTTCTAATGACACAAAATCAAAGTGTTGCCCTGTTCTCGGTCTAGAGAAATTTAATTTTCTATTTACTTAACTGTGAAGACAATTACATTGCACAATGTGATAACAGGTAATCTGGTTGGTCATGGCATTAGTATATTAAAAGTATTATTACAGCCTTATTAATATTTATACAGTCAAATATAATTACCCAAGGCAGGTATAAAAACATCTCAGTGGTGTTCCAAAGCAAATTTAGGAGGCTGTGTAGGTCAAACAAAAGCTTTAGCGTGTTTTCCAAAATGTTTATTGATTTTTTTTCATGCCAATTGAATGAATACAAAAGAAGCTCAAGCGTAGAGAACGTGATTTTTGAAAATGTTTTGCGTATAGTAGTTGTCAATGTGGTATACATATCCTTTGCTAATTTAATCTGAAATATTCAGACACAGCCTGAAACTTGTGTCCCCTTAATATAGGTAAATAGATATACGAACAATTTAGGATTGCACTGCTGAGATCTTCCTCTTTAATAAAAGTGTTTTTATATTTACATATAATCATAAGTCCAAAGCTTGAGTTTATTTAGTGTTTATTTAGGTTGTGCTCATTCCTTACTCTGGCACACTCTCTCTGACTTCAATGGGAGTTCATTTGTGTTAGGCATCAGAAGAAACTGATAATGAACCTCAGCAGTTTGATATTTTCCTATTTCTGTGGGTTATTAGGATATTGGATCCATCATGTTATTACTTATTCCTCAAGCCACTTCCTGGGCTTTAGTGGCATATATTTTACCATTGTACTTTGACTCCTTTTTGTCTGCACCTTACAGTTCCTCTTTCTGCTTTGAGTGCTTACTCATAGAAATAAGAAAGAAAGAAATAAATGGAGATATACCAATCTCCTAGAACTGGAAAGACCTTGAAGGTCATCGAGTCCAGTCCCCTGCCTACACTAGCAGGATCCGCCTGCCTACACTAGCAGGATTGCCCTAAATGGCCCCCTCAAGGATTGAACTCACAACCCTGGGTTTAGCAGGCCAGTGCTCAAACCACTGAGCTATCCCCCCACCCCCAAAAAATAAATGGAGATATACCAATCTCCTAGAACTGGAAAGACCTTGAAAGGTCATTGAGTCCAGTCCCCTGCCTACACTAGCAGGACCAAGTACTGTCCCCTGACAGATTTTTTTGCCCCAGATCCCTAAATGGCCCCCTCAAGGATTGAACTCACAACCCTGGGTTTAGCAGGCCAATGCTCAAACCACTGAGCTATCCCTCCCCCCCACTGAGCTATCCCTCCCCCCCTCATGTTGATTCCATTCTAGGGGTTCTCACCCATGTGCACTGCCATTGGAGATTTTCACCTTAACGGTATCTTTATGGTCAGCTGTGGCACCTGGTTGAGTGCTGCGCTCATGCATCGGTTTACTAGGTACTGCCAGCCCTATGCCCTTTCAGTTCCTTCTTACCGCCCATGGTGGTTAGTCAAACCGCTTTTCTCTTGCAAGACTTAGCAGTTCTTCTTCTTCTGTCTTTGAGCCTTAGGGCTTTGTAAATAGTTTGTTTACGGTAGTTAATTAGTAAGTAATTGTTAAGTAGTGTAGTTAGAGTTCCATGAGTCCCATGTCTTAGGCCTTGGTTACACTACAGGATTATGTGCTTCAAAACTTTATAGTTAGTCTTTAAGGTGCCACAGGACTTTGTTACCTCTGCTATTCCAGACTAACACGGCTACCTCTCTGATACAGAATTATAGCGCGTTTGGTTATAGCGCGTCCCATATACAGCAATAGGTATTGCGCTAGAACGTGTGCACACTTAGACCCACCAGTGCTAGAGCATGGCCACATTTGCGGCGCTTCAGGCAGCATTAGGAGCAGCGCAATAGGGCAGGTATCCCACAGAGCACCTCTTCCCAATCTGGCGCAATGCCCTGTGGGAAGGGGAGCGTAACTTGTGGCCATTTTGCATCCTGTTCCAACTCCCCGTGATGCTTTGTGTCATATCCCAGGAATCCCTGTGTTTCTGTCCACCTCAGGCGCCGTCTTTCAACAGTTTCAGTAAGGCGCGCGCGCTCTGTCGTCCATTTTCCTGTGCCGTAATGGATCACGAACTGCTGAGGAGCATGCTGGCGAGTGTCACCAGCACAACTCTGCGCAGCGGAGTTCATTCTTGACAGGGAAGGTGATAGTAGTGATGGATCTGAAGAAGACTAGCTCCAGCCGAGGAATGCATTGGACACTAAACTGATCATTGGTTTAATGGACATGCTCACCACCATGGAACGCTGCTTCTGGGCACGGGAAACGAGCTGAATGGTGGGATCGCATTGTCATGCAAGTGTGGGACGATGAGCAGTGGCTGCAAAACTTTCACATGAGAAAAGCCACTTTCATGGGACTGTGTGCTGAACTTGCCCCTGCCCTGCAGGGACACCAGATTGAGAGCTGCCATCCCGGTGGAGAAGCGGGTGGCTATAGCACTCTGGAAGCTGGCCACCCCAGACAACTACTGATCGGTGGCCAACCACTTTGGGGTGGGAAAGTCGACCGTTGGAGTCGTGTTGATGCAAGTGTGCAGGGCCATTAATCGCCTCCTGTTACGAAAAATCGTGACTCTTGGTGAAGTGTGTGACATCGTGGCTGGCTTTGAACAGATGGGGTTCCCTAACTGTGGAGGGGCGATCGATGGGACCCATATACCTATTCTGGCGCCCGACCATCTAGCAGACCAGTACATTAACCAAAAGGGGTACTTCTCCATGGTTCTTCAGGTGCTTGTGGATAACCGTGGGCATTTTACTGACATTAATGCAGGCTGGTCGGGAAAGGTGCATGACGCACGCATCTTCCGCAACAGCGGCCTGTTCAGGAAGCTGCAAGAAGGCACTTTTTTTCCAGACCAGAGGATGCCCGTGGGGGAAGTTGAAATGCCCATTGTGATTCTTGGCGACCCCGCTTACCCTCTAATGCCCTGGCTCATGAAACCCTACACGGGGAGCCTGGACAACAGCCAGGAAAGGTTCAACTACAGGCTGAGCTGCTGTTGAATGACTGTGGAGTGTGCTTTTGGGAGTCTCAAGGCGTGCTGGTGCTGTCTTTATGGGAAACTAGACTTGGCAGAGGGAAATATCCCCGCGGTTATTTCCGTGTGCTGTGCCCTACATAATTTTTGTGAGCGGAAGGGCGAAGGCTTCACTGTGGCATGGTCCTCGGAGGTTCAACAGCTGGAGGCCACGTATGCACAGCCAGAGAGCAGGGCTCTTAGAGGGGCCCAGCGCGAGGCTACAAGGATCAGGGATGCCTTGAGGGAGCATTTTGATGCTAAAAGCAAGTTCTAATGGGAATTCCAGAGGGAGGATGCATTCTGTTAATAGGATAAAGCATTTACTTTTCTGTAGCTATTGGATACATATGTGCACCAAATAAAGAAACCCATTTATTAAAAAGAATTCATTTATTGAACAGCTTTTTCAGAATTTGAAATAAAAGTTGAAAAAAAGTAAAATGTGTGAGGGAGGAGGGAGGGGTGCAGTTGGGGTGGCAAGAGGGGGGGGGTGTAATTGGGGTGGGAAGGGGTCACTCAGAGATTGGCGTATGTCCTGGCCCCATAACCTCCAATGCCCTCCGAGTTGCTGTGTTCTCCCAACCCCATTTGCGGAGGGCGGTTATGCTTGTTGTTAGGGGTTGAGTGCAGTGGATAAGGGTGCTGGGTCTGTGGGTTGGTTGGTGAAGACGGGGGTTGGAGGCAGCCGTGGGTGGTAAGAACCAGGCAGCTGTTGATAGTGGCCTGAAGGGGACAGAGGGCCGGAAGGGTTAGGGGGCAACCGACAATGGGGGCGGCGAGCACGGTGCTGCTTCTCCTCCTAAACGGCAGCGATCCACTGCAGAGTCTCCACTTGCAGTTGTAATAATGTGAAGAGCTTGTAAGCGCGCAGCTCGCGAGCCATCTCCCTCAACTGGATCTGTTCATCCCTCCACTTGCTCTTATTCTCCCTCCGCTTGCTCTCATTCTCCTGCCACTCCTGTGCAACGCGATTCTCCGTTGCAGCCTGTTGCATAACTTGTTTTAAAAGATCTTCCTTGCTCTTTCATGGTCTCTTCGAATCCTCCTCAGCTTCTCAGCTGCAGATAAGACTGACGTTGATGTGTTCAAGGTCGAAACTAGGGGAAAGTTATTAGTGCAAAGTTAAAACAGAGGATTCCCTTGTTCACAACAGACAGTGGTAGGATTCCCACACATTCCATGTTTCTCTGTCCCGTTTGCCTGTCCCACACAGCTATAGCGCACACTGCCTTGCTGTACTATGGCTTGGGGGGGAGCGGAGGGCATTTGCGGGAACTGTACTCTGAGCACTGTCCCAACATTCTCTGTGTAGGTATTTGTGCTGGAAGATATCTCGCTGCTGCGGGTGACGGAGCAAGAAAGGGAGGGCATTCTAATGAGATGCAGATTTTGGCCTGGGCCATATGCAGCTTGCCTCTGTGCAGCAATGCTCCCCCCACCCCTCGTAGAACAGTGGTGGGGACTAGTGACCGTGGCCGGGACAGGGACCACGCTGGCTCTCCTGAGAAACCTGCGCAGGCACATTGCAAGAGCTCTTATTGAGACCTTTGAAGAAATCACGGATGACGATTACTGTGATGTGATAGACGACATCACTGCACCATTCCACATGTAGACAAGCATGTGGCAAGCATCCCTTTCCACCCCGGCCAAGCTGCCAGCCTTCCCAATAGAAAAGTAGCTGTACCTGCGCAATCCGCTGCTGCTGCCCTGCCCCCCGCAACCGCCGGACGCTGTGGCTGGCTCTGGCTGTCTTCCGGGCTTGAGAAGAGTTCCTGGCTGCATGTGTCCCGTGACTCCTCCGTGCCCTGGGTCGCTGCCGCGGCCGCTGCCTCCTCCTCCTCCTGCTCCTCTCCGTCCTCCTCTTCTTCAGCCTCCTCCCCCTTCCCCCCTTCACTGGTGGGCTGGGAAGTGTCCTGGGTGGTCGGTGGAGTGCACGTTGGATCACCACCAAGTATCGCGTCCAGCTCCTTGTAGAATTTTCAAGTCACAGGGGCTGCCCCAGAGCGGCTGTTTGTGTCGCGGGCTTTGCGATAGGCAATCCTAAGCTCCTTTACTTTTGCCCGGCACTGCAGAGTGTCCCGGTCATGGGCTCTTTCCGCCATGGCCCGTGATATCAGGCCATATGTATCGTAATTCCTGCGGCTAGACCGCAGCTGAGACTGGACAGCCTCTTTCCCCAACAACTAATGAGGTCCAGCACCTCGCTGTTGTTCCACGGTGAAGCTCGCTTATTGCGAGGAGGCATGGCACGTGGAGTCATGGCCAAGCAAAATGGTGACCTGAGGAGCACTCCACACCTGGCTGGAGCAAACAGGAAGGGGATTTTCAAATTTCCCTGGGAATTTAAAGGGCGGGTCTGACGTTTGGTCACCTGAGGACGCGACAGAAGAGTTTGAAACTGATGAGCAGAGTGGCTTGAACAGGCAGTATGGGCCAGGCTGGAGGCTAATTAACGCGCAATGGGTGTCCACATTCACGCCGTAGCGCTACAGCGGTAGCGCAACAGCCCTTATTCCCTGTGCGGAGGTGGATTACCATGAGCGCTATAAACTCGGACTTATAGCGCAATATGTGCCTTGCCAGTGTGGACAGGTAGAGAGTTATAGCGCTCCTGGAGGCTATATAGCGCTATAAAGTGCCAGTGTAACCAAACCCTTAGAGAAAGAGTTTTTTAGTCGTTGCCGCCCTTCTTCCTCCCTCTCATCTGTGCAACCCAGCCTGGCAAAGCATCGCAGGGGCCAGAAGCTGTCATTTTGAGGGTGCACTCAAGAGCGATGCCCTAGTCAGCTCCCTGGATCTGCCTCGTTTTTTCTTCAGTCATCTTCGTCCCTACCGTTTGGCCTGTTTGCAGGTCACCTCGGACCATTGGGTGCTAGAAATTGTATCTTAGAGCTACACCCTGCACTTCTCCCTCCACCAGAGCAACCTACCTGGCCAAGTGGGAAAGGTTCACATGCTGGACCTTGGACAGGGTTATCTGGGCTGAGCATGCCTCGCTGCAGCAATCCTGGACTACCTTCTGCACCTCAAGCTGCAGTGGTTGTTCCTGTCTTCAATCAAATCCACTTGGCCACTGTTTCTGTCTTCCACCCTCTGCTCATGACATGACGGTTAGGTTTTTAAAGGGTCTGGAGCATCTCTTCCCACATGTCCGGGATCCCAACCCTCCCTGGGACCTGGATCTTGTGCTGTCGCAGCTCATAGGTTCCCCCTTTTTAGCCTCTGGCTTCCTGGTCCCTTCTTATCTCCTGAAAGGTTCCGTTCCTGATTATGATCACATCTGCCCGCAAGGTCCCTTAGATTAAAGCGCTTTACTTCGGAGCTGCTCTATATAGTCTACAAGGACAAGATACAGCTGCAACCATTTCACAGTTTCATACCGACCATGTCATATACTTATCTTCTTTCCGAAACCTCATAAATCAGAAGAGGAGCGCAAGCTGCACTCCCTGGACATCAGGAGGTCGCTTGCCTTCTACATTGACTGGACTAAGCCATTTTGCAAGTCAGTGCAGTTGTCCATTGCGGTGGCAGACAAGATGAAAGGTCACCCAGTGTCTGCTCAGAGTATTATGTATCATGACCTGCAGCTGATACTGCCATGAGCTGGCTAACGTGCGCAGGTGCCAATTCAGGATATCTTCAGATTGCCTCTCCACACGTTTGACTCGTGCTTAACCAGCAAGCCCAAGATGATGCTGGCTTCAGTAGAGCAGTGTTGCAAGTTGCATGACCATGAACTTAGAGTCCGCCTCTATGGTTTCTGCTTTTGAGTCACCTAGAATGGAATCGACATGAGCAAGCACTCGAAAAAGAAAAACGGTTACTTAACTTTCATAATTGTTGTTCTTCAAGATGTGTTGCTCATGTCCATTCCATTACCTGCTCTCCTGCCTCTCTGTCAGAGTTGCCAGCAAGAAGGAACTGAGTGGGCATAGGTCATGCGGCACCTAATATACCAACACATTTGCGCAGCTCTCAATAGGGCGCCACAGCAGACCCTACGGGTACAGCTAGGCAAAAATCTCCGACAGTGCACACACACATGTGCGCACACCTAGAATGGAATACACATAAGCAACGCATCTCGAAGAACAAGTTACAAAAGGTAGTAACAGTTCTTTCTCAAGTCATTGGCGCTGGTGCTAAAGATGCAGACAGGCACCTAAAGTGATATTTTGGAAGTGCCTATCTCCAGTTTTAGGCGCCTTAATATCTTGGGAAATCTGGTTCTAAATGCTTCAGGGTATTTCATTCTCTGCCTCCATGTTTGAAAGCTTAGTGTTTTTTAAATTCTTATTTGTATTACGGTACTGCCAGCAAACCCAGTCATGGACCAAGTCCCCGCTGTGCCAGGCATTGTACAAAAAGACAGTGCTTGTCCCAAAGAACTTGCATGTAGTCTGGCTCTAAACTTACTGTATGAAGTTTTGTTGTAGCTGTGTCAATCCCAGGATTTGAGAGAGACTGGGTTAAGGGTATGTCTTCACTACAGGACTAGGTCGATTTCCTTTCATTCGATTTTCTAAAGTTGACTTTAGAAAATCGAATCAGTGTGTCCCCACCAGGAGAGCAGGTCGACAGTGGTCGACACTGTCTATCCATAAACTTTTGCAGGGGTCGACATAGCCCGCATTGCACTGTGGGTAGGTAGCCCACAGTGCCTGGAGTGCCGGACCCCCCGGCCTGCCCAAGCAGCCCTGCGGACCCCCGTGTCCACCGGAGCAGCCCCGCGCCGGACCCCCCCGCCTGCCCGCGCCCCCCCGCGCCGGACCCCCCCGCCTGCCCGCGCCCCCCCCCCGCGCCGGACCCCCCCGCCTGCCCGCGCGCCCCCCCCCCGCGCCGGACCCCCCCCCGCCTGCCCGCGCGCCCCCCCCCCCGCGCCGGACCCCCCCCGCCTGCCCGCGCGCCGGACCCCCCCCCCCCGCCTGCCCGCGCCCCCCCCTGCGCCGGACCCCCCCCCCGCCTGCCCGCGCCCCCCCCCCCCGCGCCGGACCCCCCCGCCTGCCCGCGCCCCCCCCCCGCGCCGGACCCCCCCGCCCGAGCCGCCCCGCGCCCCCCCGCCCGCCCGCCCGCCCGCCCGAGCCGCCCCGCGAACCTCCCCCCCCGCCCGAGCAGCCCCGCGAAGCCTTCATTCATCCTTTGTTTTCCTCCCTTGAGGCACACTGATTAAACATCCCATTGTAATGGATCTGCAGACTATCCCGTTGAAGAATAGGAAAAAATGTGTTAATTTACCCTAGCATTGCCAACTTTTACTATTTTAAAAACCGGACACTCCAGGAGTGCCAGAACCTACCCTGCCCCGCCTCTTCCCCCTGAGGTCCCGCCCCTTCCACTGGGACCTTACCCATATTCGCTTTTCTTCCCATCTCCCACATTGGTTGCTGCTTTCATCCCCCCACTCCCCCTCACCCAGGTCAGGAGGTACTCATCTGTGGAACTGGGGCTGGGAGCTGCAGTCACCCAAAGCAGATAGGAGGCAGCTTTGAGTAAGTAGGGGCTGGTGAAGGTGATGACCCGGCACCTCCCCCACCCGCAGTAACCAAACTTTGGGTGTCCAGTAAGTAGGTCTGACCAGACACTGTCAGGTTCCCTTTTTCAACAGGACTTTCCGGTAGCAAACCGGACACCTGGCCACCCTAAATACCTCAAAATTTCTTTTCCTCTAATGAGAATATCTGTAGATCCCTCTCACCCAGCACAAGAATAATAATTGTAAGGGAAGGCTTGAATTCTCACATCTTCCTTTGTTTTCTATTTGGAGCACAATTTGTCTTTCTGCTAGTAGCTGGGGTGAAAGTAGGAAAAGTGTGTGATAATTTCTTTTTATGTCTGATAACCTGTTAATGCTTAAATGAACTATCTCCATGGAGCAACTCTGGAAGTATCTCAGACTGCCTTGTTCTCTGGGAGTGGTGTCACTCCTAGCCTGTCTTGATTGACAGGATCAGTTCTGTCTCCACAGAGCTTCAAACAGAGGTAAGACTCATTGTAAGGGATCCAAAGACGTTCCTTCTAGAAGAAAGAAAACTTTTTAGGTAAGTTATGAATTTTCCTATCTCAGCTTTTTCCTATTTCAGCTTTTCCCCCAGGATTGCTGCCTCCTCTAGAAAAAACACTGGTAGGGGGATTAAGGATGGGCAGAAACTGAGGGACTCCTTGCAACTTTTCCTTTAGCCCATTTTTAGCTGATTGGGTCTCCTGCTCCCCAACGGAATGGACTCCTCCTCTAAACCCTGCAGCTCTCTGGGGATCTACCGAAGGAAAAGTCTCTTAACATGGAGACATTATATTTTTGTGCTGGCCTGGAGTCCCTTGTAGTCCCTGCCTCTGTCTACCTTCTTGGTTCCAATATAGCCCCACAACAGTCTGTATTACTGTTTACAGCTAGTCTGTAAGGGGATCATGGGGTTGGAGCGGGGAAACAAGGGCGATTTACATACCCTCCCCTTGTCTCATCTCAGCTTTTTAGTTCCTAATTCCTACACCACACAAAGCCTGACCCCAAAGAGAGTCTTTGCAAGGCCCCAAGAAAGGAGTTATGTTCATGGATCTTGCAGGAATAATATGGACCTTGGTACCCCTCTATCAAGGATTCACTGCAAAAGTATGAAGCATGTTGAAACCGCTCCTCGGACACTGACCATGGTTTCTTCAGTTATGTCAGTGCTACTGGGCAAATGAGTGGGTGTTCTGAGACTGGTTGCCCCAGATCCAGCTCTTCTGCCTGACCGCAGGTGCTGGTGCCATCTAAGTCATCAGACTAGCTCCAGAAAGGTATTTTAAACAGCTCTTTGAAAGGGAAAGCATTGCTAGGTGCTTGCAGTTTGCTTCCTGTTGGCTTTTTCCATTTTAAAAAGATGTGTACAGATAAATTTGCAGTTAATGGGATCTGAGTAAACATTGATTTAGATATGGGGTAATTAGAGGTGCCCATGGACAAACTAATTTGAAAATTCACATCTTCTGAAGGTCTACTAGCATCACACATTTGTGCAGATAATTTAGATAATAAAACAGTTTTATCAAGTGGTGACAAAGACTGAATTATGAGTGGTAATGACAGCATGCAAACGCACAGGTTGGGATGCTTCACTTCTCTCAGGTTATTTCATTTTCTGTCCAAATTATAATCTCTAATTTCAGAGGTGCAGACACACCTGCTATTGAAATAAAGATAGCAACTCTTTGCTGGTTTATCTTTTTATAATGTTGTAAAGGCTGCAATATTTTGGTATGATGATCATTTATAATAATTTTAAATTGTACTATTGTAGCATTATATTGTTATAACCTGTTGCTATATTCTGTAGATCTTACTTCTATTCGTGAACATTATACATTTTCTGGTCCAAATTCTGCTCTCAGCAACACTGACATAAATGCATAACTTTATTGACAGCAGTGCAGTTTTCTGGGTCAAACCACACCCTTCTAGGATGGTTTCTCTGGTGGTGAATACACCTCCCTCTCTCCAACCAGTCCTAATCTGCCGAGAGATTTGAGCCTGAGATTTGGGGAAAGGACCAATGGTAGGGCTGCAACTGACATGTAGCTTTTATGTTCAGGATTTTAGACTGTGACTATCATTGTGGTATGTCTCCCCATCCCCAGCTGCCAATGATAAATATCTAAAATATCGTTGGAACCTGAGACTGCATTCATTTTTGTTCAGAACCCCTCTCCACACTGTGGAAAACTCCCTTTAAGACCTTAGGGTTACAGAGTTTTGTCAACAAAAGTAATCTTTCGTCAGCACAGTAATGGAGGTGTACACGCTACAGTGCTCCTTCTACCAACAAAACTCTCCTGCTTTGCCAACCAAAATAAAACCATCTCAATACGAGGTGTAGAGCTTTTTGTGGCAAAGTTATATCAACAAATTGTCCGTATAGAC
Organism: Sternotherus odoratus; assembly: GCA_032164245.1. Taxonomy (NCBI): domain Eukaryota; kingdom Metazoa; phylum Chordata; order Testudines; family Kinosternidae; genus Sternotherus; species Sternotherus odoratus. The sequence goes on from JAVMKO010000011.1 coordinate 1,893,910, forward strand.
ACTGCGCTTGGTTGTTGATGTAAATAGCCTCCAGGAGGCGTCCCACAATGCCCGTCCTGACCATTCTGGTCAGCAGTTTGAACTCTGCTGCCCTGCAGCCATGTACACAGGCATCTGCCCCTCCCCCTTTAAAGACCTGGGAATTTTTGACATTCCACTTCTTCTTTGCTGGGTGTAGAGAGCTCATATCACACCTTCTCAGCAGACTATGGTGACTCCACGCAGCAAACGCTGTCCTGCTTGGAGCACACCTGCGTTGGTGGATCTGCTGGCTCTGTGCAGTCCCAGCTTCACTCCAGCCGCAGGAGCTTCGATACCTACAGTCTGATTTCTCGGGGCATGTTCAGAAGGGTTATGAATGGGAGATGCATCAGTGCCGTGCAAAGATTAAAGGAGCTGGGGCTGACGGGCCAGACGGTACAGAGTCATAGCATCGTGCTGGTGCTACGCCGAAGACTTCCACTTCTGTAAAAAGCTGGACTCAGCGGAGTTGCGGTGCAGTAATCCTGATATAGAGCCCCAAAACATTTTACCCATAATGAGCATATTTGTGTTGTGCATTTGATACATTTATTATATTTATATAGTATGGAAATTGCATGGAAGCAATGCGAGCATGATGCTGTTCGTATTTTTCTGTGCATATGTTAATACCATGTCATTACAGTGAAACCTCGATATAACGGACTAATTCGGGCGGGGGGGGTGTCCGTTAAAACCGAAAGTCCGTTATTTAATAATTTTTTTAAATAATTAAATAACGGCCTTTCGGGTGACAACGGACACCCCCCGCCCGAATTAGTCCGTTATATGGAGCCAGCCGTGAGTCAGCCCACCCCACCCCCTCCCCCCGCCCGGCTCCCCGCTGCGGGGAGCCAGGCGGGGGGTTGACAGCTCCCGCCTGGCTTCCAGCTGGGGGGAGCCGAGCGGGAGCTGTCAAACCCCCCGCCCGGCTTCCCGCTGCGGGGAGCCGAGCGGAGGCTCTCAAACCCCCCCCCCCCCGCCCGGCTCCCCGTTGCGGGGAGCCGGGCGAGGGGGTTGACAGCTCCCGCCCGGCTCCCCCCAGCGGGAAGCCCGGCGGGAGCTGTCAAACCCCCCGCCCGGCTTCCCGCTGCGGGGAGCCGAGCGGGGGCTCTCAAACGCCCCCCCCCCCCCCCGCCCGGCTCCCCCCAGCGGGAAGCCTGGCGGGAGCTGTCAACCCCCCCGCCCGGCTTCCCGCTGCGGGGAGCCGAGCGGGGGCTCTCAAACGCCCCCCCCCCCCCGCCCGGCTCCCCGCTGCGAGGAGCCGGGCGGGGGGGGGTTGACAGCTCCCGCTCGGCTCCCCCCAGCGGGAAGCCCGGCGGGAGCTGTCAAACCCCCCGCCCGGCTTCCCGCTGCGGGGAGCCGAGCGGGGGCTCTCAAACGCCCCCCCCCCGCCCGGCTCCCCGCTGCGAGGAGCCGGGCGGGGGGGGGTTGACAGCTCCCGCTCAGCTCCCCCCAGCGGGAAGCCCGGCGGGAGCTGTCAAACCCCCCGCCCGGCTTCCCGCTGCGGGGAGCCGAGCGGGGGCTCTCAAACACCCCCCCCCCCGCCCGGCTCCCCGCTGCGAGGAGCCGGGCGGGGGGGGGTTGACAGCTCCCGCTCGGCTCCCCCCAGCGGGAAGCCCGGCGGGAGCTGTCAAACCCCCCGCCCGGCTTCCCGCTGCGGGGAGCCGAGCGGGGGCTCTCAAACGCCCCCCCCGCACCCGGCTCCCCGTTGCGGGGAGCCGGGCGGCGGGGGGGGGGGGGGGGGGTTTGACAGCTCCCGCAGGGGTCCCCGCTGTGGGGAGCCGGGCGGGAGCTGTCAACCCAGCCGGCTCCCTGGGGCGGGAGCCGGCAGCCCCCAAAACGGATTTCGGATGCATCGGAAATTTTGTCCGTTGCATCCGAAGTCCGTTAAATCGGGGTCCGTAAAATCGAGGGTTTACTGTACTGGCTTTTTAAAATACCGTTTTAAACCTCTATTGATCTGACACTTGTGCACACCGTAGAGCTAAGGATGCTCCACACCATTTTTTTGGTGCTAATTGTGTTGTATTGAAATTTTAATTAGACATGTAATGATCTATGGACTAGCAAAAGACCATCTTGGTCCTCTTGGGATATTTTCTGAATCCACTGCTATTTGCCCATTCAGTTTAGTTTAAAAAGTAAACCTGAAAAATATCAGTACATATTTATTGTAGGGAGTAATATTAATACTTTGAACTAAGAAGATAAAAGGTATTCTGTAAAGAAGGATTTACAAAAATTTTTAAAAAATTTAAAAAAATAGTGCCACAACACCCTGTGAACTAATTAGGTAGTATTATTACCTCATTTGCATTTGGAAAAATTGATGCAGGTAGAATTAAGTGATTTAAATTAAACAGAACAAGGAATAATGGTCTCAAGTTGCAGTTCGGAAGGTTTAGATTGGATATTAGGAAAAACTTTTTCACTAGGAGGGTGGTCAAGCATTGGAATGGGTTACCTAGGGAGGTGGTAGAATCGCCTTCCTTAGAGGTTTTTAAGGTCAAGCTTGATAAAGCCCTGGCTGGAATGATTGAATTGGGGATTAGTCCTGTTTTGAGCAGGGGGTTGGACTAGATGACCTACAGAAGTCCCTTCCAACCCTAATATTCTATGATTCGCCTACATTCACACAGCAATCACTGGTAGAGGATACAGCCTAGAACTTCTCATAAAAACCATGCTTAACCCTTGGACACACTTCCCTTAAAATTTGTTTTGTTTTGCCAACAGAGATTGTGCAGTTAGTACTTCTTCCAAACTTTTACTTATTCAATCTTCATACTCTGCACACAGATTAAATTGATATTTTGAACATGCCTGTTAAGAGGTTTCTACTAAGGGACACATCCTGACCCCTGGATACACAGGAATAGGGAGCCCGTAATTCTCCACAACAGCTTATCCACTCCCAAGTATATGTAGGCTGCTACTGAAGATGAATGTGGCATCATGCCAGAGGAGAATTTTAATAGCAGGATTTGAAGAAGAGCAAAGTGATTGCTGTGCAGAAGTAGCAGCATAGGAGAGAATGTGAAAGTGTTGAAAAATTTTACAAATGAGCAGTCAAGACTGGCACCATTTGGGGTGCAAAGGGGACAGATGTCAGTGTCCCTCTACAAATGAGATGATAGAAGTGTGTGGATAGGCCATAAAAAACCTTTTAAAGCAAATAAAAGTAGCTTTGTATTTGATTCACTGGAGGGCGGGGAGCCAGAGTAAGGAGCAAAAGGGATGTGTGAGACAAGGTTGAGGTGATGAGCAAGGATAAAGTCTTTGCAGCATCATTATGAGTCTATGTAAATGGGGCAATATGGGATTTTTCAAGGTCAGAGAGGGGAACTTCGCAGTGGTCAACATACAAATCTGAGGGCATGGACGTGATTCATTATCATGAGATCTGAATTCCCCCTGCAATAAGTTGCCACTATAAGAAATATTTCACATACTCTCTTTGCAGATAGATGCAGTCATCTTGTTCTAGAAATAAAAAGCATCATTGCCTGGATTTCTTCCAATCCTTTTTCAGGGTTCTCATTATACAGAAGAGATTCTATAAATAGGTCACTAGCATGCTGGGCTTTTACAGAAGACGGAATTGATTTCTTTGCTTAGTCGTTTGGTTACAGTTAGTCTTCTGCTTAGAAAGAAAATGCTGAATTTGGTCTCCATTCTCCTTTTCTATTTATATGGTTACTTTCCACAAATAGAACTGGGTATGTGATTTATTATCCCATTTTCTGTGGTGTTCAGGTTTTTATTAAGTACAACAGATGTGCATCTGGAAGGTTAACTGATATTGTAGACTGGACAAAAGCCTTATTGTAGAAAGATAATTCTCTGGTGTCCTAATTTTGCAACATTAGACAGTGTCTTTTTTACTTACTCTGTAAATAACTTAGCTGAATTAATCAGTCTGCAGTTGATTACTGTCAGCCAATGTTGCTCTAGTCAATACTTTTTTGAGTGGTTAACTTTGTGAGAGAACTTAAATTATGAGAACATATGAAGTCAGGAATATGCATGCACACATTCAACTTTACCATTATAACTTTTGAAACATACTACCAAGTATATACTACTAATTTTATTTATATATAATCTATAAGTAGGAGCATTGCCAGCAGTTCGAGGGACATGATCATTCCCCTCTATTCAGCACTGGTGAGGCCTCATCTGGAGTAATGTGTCCTGTTTTGGGCACCACATTTATTTTATAATTAGATGGTAAGAATGAGAAAGTAAGCACTTTTTCAGTAATAGCGTCCTGTGACACTTTTGTACTTTTATGTCTGATTTTGTAAGCAAGTAGTTTTTACTGAGGTGAAACAGGGGGTATGCAAGACAAATCAGACTCCTGAAGGAGTTAAAATAGTCTGGAAAGGTTGAGAACCACTGAAATAAGGTTTCACATAATCATCCTAGCCTCCATTATCCCCTCTCTGGATCCCAGTGCCTTGTATGTTGCCCTTGACGTGAAAACTGCATATTTCCATGTGGCGATCCATCAAAGTCATGGGAAATTCCTAAAATTTCTGGTTAACAACACCCATTATCAGTTTACAATCCTGCTCTTTGTCCTGTCCACTACCCCGCAAATATTTACAGAATTCATGGCAGTAGTGGCTACATTCTTAAGGAAATATTTCCTTACCTGGATGACTGGCTGGTATGAGGAAAACCCAGGCTCCAAGCAGAACTCAGTCTAGGCAGGATCTAATCTCTCTTCAGTGTTCTGGGTCTGCTGATCAACAAGGACAAGTCTTTTACCCAGTCAGACAATAGAATGTATAGGGGCGCCCCTGGAGTCTACAGTAGCCGGATGCTCCTACCTCAACCTAGATTGCAGACAATGTTGAACATTTTCATATATTTCAAAGCCTATTCAATCACAACAGTAAGAAACTGCCTCAGACTTCTGGCGCACATGGTTTCCTGGACATATGTGGTTTGGCATGCTAGACTTCTTAGAAGGTTGCATAGCTGGTTAAAGTTAGTGTGCTCCCTGGCACATCACCTCTTGGACACACTGATGTAGGTATCTACAGGATGACTAGTCTTCTTGGACGGGTGGATCCAGCCAACTTGTGTATGGGAGATCCCTTCACCCCTCCCTTGCCCACATTGGTTCTGGTCACAGGCGCTTCTTCTGTAGGTTGGGAAGCTCATGTGGGTTACCTACAAACTCTTTGGCTGTGCTCTCGTGAAGATTTGGCTCTCCACATAAACATGCTGGAGTTGTGAGATATTTATTTATCCTGTCGTGCTTTTTTTCCCTCGCATCAAGGGAGAGATTCTGCAAGTCCTCATGGAAAACACTACGAACAGACCGGGAGGGACAAATCAGATGGTCTCTGTCAAGAGGCAACACATTTTTGGGAGTTTTGTATGACCAGTGCAATACATCAGTCTCTCATCTTAGAACAGCTTGGTGGTTCACCTGTGCAGATCATTCAGCAGAGAGAGAGACTTCCAGTAAGCCCATAAGTCAGGTTCATAAAGGTCCGGATCATTAGGAGATAGGCATCAAAATATCTCTGAGGATCTGAGTCTAAGCCCCAGCCCTTTTCTCTGCATTTCACTCCTTATTTGCTTAGGTGGCTACTTGCTCAGTTGCTGGCTTCTTAGGTACCGAGCTTGCCTAGTCATCCTGTAGTCATGGATAGGGAGCCTGTGCACTCAATTTAGGGCAGAGAATTGCAGTAGGCAGCTGGGAGTTGGGTGTTTCAGTGCTCCGCATTGGAATACCTACATACCTTTGAACATGCTGATAGAGTAGGATGGCCTCTGGTTACTTTTTTCCCATTTAAGACTTCAACCCAGGGTGTAGGCCTAAATTGACTTAATGGATCTAACTAAAGATGGTCATTGAGGCTGCATGGTGCTTAAGGGTTAGCACTGTCTGTTCCCACGTTTAACGGACCTGCTTTGGGCTGCCTGACACACACTGTTGTAATACTGCATCTAATCTAAATACATCCTTCTCTGTTTAGCAACCAGGGCCGGCGACAGGGGGGGACAAGGGGGACAACTGTACCGGGCCCCGGTACGTAGCTGTACCCCCTTGTCGCCGGGCCTGCACAGCAAGGCCCGGCTCCGGGCAGCTGCTGCAGCGCTTGTCAGCCCCCTCCCCCGGCCTCCAGCAGCCTCCCCCGCCCCCCTTTGCTTCTCCCGGCCAGGCCACGCGGAGCCCCAGTGCACGGCGGCTCTGCACCCCCAGAGGGGGAGAGCGCATGCGGGGGGAGGGGGCATGTCATGCCTCTGCCTGGGGCGGGGGCTGCCGGGCTCCCTCCTCCCCACCCAGCAGCATTAGCGGGCGCCAGGGAGCAAGCGTGTCACGCTGGCGGGGGGCACTGTGCCCCTTGCGCGGTCAGAACAGGGCCGGGGGAGGTTGATGGGGGGGGGGGAGCTACAAACGATCAGCGTATGGGGCCCCAAAATTTCTGTCGCCGGCCCTGTTAGCAACTATGGCATGTAATGGAAGTTTTGGGGTGGGGGAGAAGGCATCCTTCAAGTAAGGGAGGACAACACTATCACATACACACCCAGAAGAGAAATTTTGCCCCAAACCCTGAGAGGAAAGGACATGCGAAACCACTGCCCTCTCTTTCCTGCCAGCTATGAAAGGTTCCAATACTGCAAGTTACTTTGTCCCCATTTCCATTTTAAAAATAAAAAAGACCTTCAGCACTTACTGTGACCTCCTTTCATTTCTCTTCCTATGTGCCATTGTGGTCTGGCTCCTTTCCTCTGCTGCAGCAATCTTTAGAACACATGCCAAGTTCCTGCTGTCCTTCTAAATGCTACAGTCTCTTATCTGTCCCCTCAGCCTTTGCTCTATGTGAAATCCCTCACACACGTAATTTTCTTTATTTACCCCTAATTCATCTAATGACTCCTCTTTCTCCAACACCACCTCTAAACTTTCCTTCCTTCAACATTCCAGTCTCTTGGAACACCTAAAACTCCCCTCATCTCTTTTCCTCATACTTTCCTCATTCTCTCCTTTTCCCACCAAAACCCTTTTTATACTGTCCTCTTCTCTGCATATCTGCCAATCTCTCCTTTCAAAATGCCTCCCTTCCCAACCTCTTTCCCTGCCCCATACTCCATTTATCTTCTCTTTCCCCGTATTCTTTCCTCTCTCTTATCCCAAACCACCTTACTCTTCATTTTTCTGCTATTTTATTGTTTGTTGTTATATTGCACTAATTAGTATGATAGTCCTCCTTCTCCCCCAGATCCTCCAGTCTCTCATCCCTCTCCTTCCAAACCACCTCATTCTCCTCACTATGCCTAGTGTCTTCTCTCTACCCAAGACTAACTTCCTCAGTTTCTTCTCCCTTTCATAAACCCAGCTCACTTTCTTCTCTTCCCAACCCCCTTCCTCCCTGTACTGTTTTTATTTTAGAGCTGTGAACATTGTATGGGGAGCTTCACACGATTTTTTCCAAGATGAACTACAAGGAACCATATTTATTATTCATTCATTTCCATTTCCTGCCTTTATACCAAAATGTGTGTGTACTCTTTGATTTGATCAATACACGCGTTTGGTAGGTGCCTGTATCAATGTTTGTAAGAAATGTGTTGTACACCTAACGCAAAAATTCACTGACATGGCTGGTTATGGTCTTTAACAAAAGTAGGAGTTTTACTCAGGTTTCTTTACAGTCATCATGTGCGGTCCAAATGTATGTATAGAGTCCAAATGTATGCTAACACAAAGTATGAATTCCAAATGGAAATCCATTTTTATCAAATTTTTTGTTTAGCTATGGTTATTTGTAGACTCATAGGACAAGTCTACACCATAGCGCTACATCAGCATAGCCGCACTGATGTAACATTAGTCACGCTGGCGTAATTACTCTACCTCTGCAAGAACTGGAAGCTATGTTGGGGGGAGAGTGTCTCCTGCCAACATAGCACTGGTGTGGCGGACAGCACAAAACTTGCATCGCTCCAGGGCGGGGGGCTTTTAACACCCCTGAGTGACGTAAGTTACACTGACTTACATGGGAGTGTAGACATGCCCATAAAGTTTAAGGTCACAAGGCACCATCATGATAATCTATTCTGACCTCCTGTCCATCATGGACCGTATAACGTCAGCCACCCACTCCTGTAATAGACCCACTCCTGTAATAGACCCCTATGACTGAAGTCCTCAAATCATGTTTTAAAGACTTCAAGTTCCAGAGAATTCACCATTTACTCCCTTTCAAACCAGCAAGTGACCTGTGCCCAGAGGAAGGCAAAACAAAAACAGGGTCCCTGCCAGTATGACTTGGGGGGGGAGGAGAGGGTGGATTCCTTCTCAACCCCAAATGTGGTGATCAGTTAGGCCCTGAGCTAGCCACCAGGGAAAGAATTCACTGTAGTAACTGAGATCCCCTTCCCATCTAGTGTTCGATTTTCAGCCATTTGAGATATTTGCTACTGGCAGTCGCAGAGGGGCCACATGCTCAGCCTTCTGGAGGGGGAGGGGTACTCTGTCCTGCTGCTGCTGTGCCCCCCATCCCTGGCACTTCCTGTCTGCTTGGCTCCCTCCCCCCAGCAGCCAGGCCTGGGCAGGAAGCTGAGGGAGTGGTCCAGAGATGCTTCTCATGCTGGCTGATTCCCCTCTGGGTCTCTGCTGCTGTGCCCCCCATCCCTGGCACTTCCTGTTTGCTTGGCTCCCTCCCCCCAGCAGCCGGGCCTGGGCAGGAAGCTGAGGGAGTGGTCCAGAGATGCTTCTTATGCTGGCTGATTCCCCTCTGGGTCTCTAAGAGAGGGAGAGAGAGAGCGAGAGAGAGAGAGCCTGGCTGGGGAAGTGGTGGAAGCCCACTCCCTCTGCTTCCTTCCCCGGGCCCAGAGGACAGGGGCTGAGTCAGTTGCAGATGTGCTGAGGAGGGGAGTCGTGTGCTGATTTTTTAGCATAATTACATGTCTGGAAAGCATAGAGAAGATACCACTCACTGTAAAGGTGCAAAGTAGTAGTATTATAACAGTCTTGTCTCTTGTTGTGATGTGATGTCTATAGATTTCCCTGGCCTGGCCTGATTTTCAAAGACACTGAGCATCCATTGCTCCCGTTAAAGTGAATGAGTGCTCAGCATTTCTGAAAATCCAGACCACTATTCTTTGTAACATAGCCTCAGGTATTGCAAGTAACACCAAGATATTCAGGCAGTCTGCATGTAGGGAAGACACAGCACCATCTGTTTCTTTCTCCTGTGAATATGGTCTTCACCATTGCTATTCAGCAGCACAGTTTCTAGAAGGATGTCAGAGCAAAGGCTGGCTTTATGTATACAAATGTCTAACCAAACCCAGTCTTTACCACAATCCCCCCCCCCCACCCCTCCTTTACAAGAACTGTCCTTTGAAGTAGTAGTAGCTGCTCTACCCTGCAGATGAATTGTCTGCATTTTCTAGATGTTACCTGCAACATCAAGTTGCCAGTATTTTGACTTTGCCCTGTTTCCTATGGCTTGCTGGAGCTGGCACATCTCTCCACTGAACCAGTTCTAGAGGTGCTCTCACCTGCGACCTCTCAACTTTTAACTGTTGCTTCAGATAGTCCTCTGGTGCAATAGACTAGGAAATGCGCACGTTTTCCAGTGAGAGTGCATAGCGAACATGAAGTAGGGAAAGTACAACAGATTAACAACAGTGTGCACTTCTAGACAGCCTGCCATCTGAAAATGTAAACATGCTTGTAAACACTAATGGGTTCTTAGCAGCTCCTGACTCCTAGTCCCAGGCCTTCATCATGTGGGCTCTTGCGTTTTACATGATATAAGCTTCAAACACCCACTCTCTATTTTTCAGATAGAAGCCATCTACGCCAGTCAAGAAACCAGCAAAAGTATTTCACAATGGATATAGATGATGAAGAAAATATGAGTAAGATGTGTATATTTACATAGTAAACAATACAGTCCTTTCTGCAAAAGCCATCTTCCATCATACAGAAATGATATGAATACAATGAGAGGAAATTTCTGTGTGTGTAAACTTCACTTTATACACGTGTTCATTAAAGAAGAATTTCCTTACTGGGAAAGCTTTCAAATAAATAAATAAATGGAGATATACCAATCTCCTAGAACTGGAAAGACCTTGAAGGTCATCGAGTCCAGTCCCCTGCCTACACTAGCAGGATCCGCCTGCCTACACTAGCAGGATTGAGTACTGTCCCCTGACAGATTTTTTGCCCCAGATCCCTAAATGGCCCCCTCAAGGATTGAACTCACAACCCTGGGTTTAGCAGGCCAATGCTCAAACCACTGAGCTATCCCCCCACCCCTGATTAACACATAATCCAGTTACCCTTCAGGTGACTTGTCTCTTTATACTAGATCACTAATCATCAAAGATATTTGTATTTCAAAACGGCATGTTCCCTCTTAGTCTTTTTCTCCTGCTTTGAATCTACAGTGAAGTAATGGTAATTAATACATCAGGGTGGTATATTGTATTGATACAACATGCACACATGTACCCTGTGTAGCATACTGTCTCTTACAAAAAACATTTCTAGATGTCCCAACACTCCTAGCTCTATGTCCTTTCTACATAATATCCCCAAATGCCATCTCGCAGAAGAACTGAAAGTAGAGATAACAGGACTATCCTAAACTCTACAAGGTTTGGGTCAGTGTAAGAGAGGAGCTCCTGTCTCTTACAATCTCAGAGATCTTATCTGCCCTAAAGATCAGAGCCTTTGTGCACCAGGAGAGTGCCTGTAGCAGCAAGTCATTCAACAGGCAATAGACAATGAGATTTGAAGGGGACAGAGAGCAGTATTACTTTTGGGGTGTCCCTGGGGAAGGGGAAACCAGGTCAATGGGACAAGAAAGAGAGTTTGGGAAACCTGGGAAAGGGAAAGGAATTGTGAGGACATGGGGTACAGGAGAATGGAGGGAGAGAGGATAAAGGAGATCAGATATAAGGGTTTGTGAAACAAAAAAGAGGGAACATATAATGAGAGAAAATCAAGTAATGGAGGAAAGAAAAGGAAGAAAATGGTGCAGCTAATTAGAGTAACAGACTGTTCTCATTTAAGGTTCAGTCTTGCTCTGGCCCAGATCAGCAAAGCATTTAAGCAAGTGTGTAGCTTTAAATAGGAGTAGCCCCTTGGCTTTAATGGAACTCTGCAAGGGCTTAAAGTTAAGCACCTGTCTAAATGCATTGTTGGACTGGTGTGAAAGTACGCAGCCTCGTGCAGGGTTGAGCCCTAATTACTGACCCAAAGAAATACTGGAAAAAACATTATTATGCAGTTATCTTGGTTTAAAGGTGTTTGGTCTTTTAACCATCCTTATTTTTTGTGAATGATAATGAAGTAATATATATGTGTTGCTCTTGCAGTGCTGTGTGTGAAAATCTTCTATGCTTTACTGTAAATTGTTCAATGCTGTTTATTCTGTTCCTGAATTGTCAAGCTAACATATCATACCCTTTCTTTGACAAAGGTAATGACATCCTAACAGTACAGCAAGGCCTGTATGGGAAAAATACCATTTTACACGGGATGTTACAGTGCATTTTTATTGGGAAATCAAGAAGCTGGGCTGTTGTAAAACAACTTCATTTTATTAAAATTCATTCTTCTGGGCTGTGTTTCTTTAATTAAAATACTAGCTTGGGTTGGCCCGTGTTTGCTGCCAGTTAAATAAATTATCCTGCATATTCAGAAGATTTTAATGTAGAGAAGACAACTGAATCAGCTAGACATTTGAAAACAACTAAATGATCAATTTGCATTCAAAATGCATTCAAACGGCACAGACAGGAAATGGCAGCCCTGCCTTTGCCTTTCCACTGATGTAAGAACTACTAGAATCCCATAGTGCCGAGGTTTGGGAACTTTCCTGGAAAATAGTTTCAGTAAGTGGAGATAAATATTCCTGTACCTTATCCCTTACTATTCCCTTGCAGCTAGGGAGGCTGTGACACATTCCTACTGGAGGTATCTTTTTTTAAAGCCTAGCCTGGGCTCTGGAGGCTATGTTGAGAACAAGATCAACAATTTCCAAAAGACACTCCCATAATAAGGACTAAAAGAAGTCAGAGATGTAATTGTGATAATTCAGGTGATTTAAAGAAAATACTACATCATTCAGTTAGAATATGCCTGACTACAAATAAAAATTGCCTTTTGGAGTTTGAGGGAAATGTTATTTTTATATTGATGTCCTGTAAATTTCCTTATTCAAAATATTTAATATGTCTACAACTTTTTACATTAAAATGAGAAGTCAGCTTAATGCAATAAGCTCTTCATCTTCTCATATAAAAATGTCACTGCACCAAGAACGGTGTTATAATCAAGACTGTCAAAGGGAAACTAAATACAGCCAGTTACGGTTGGATGATGATGTTATGGATGATAGAGGAGTCTTTTTGCATTTGTATGTCTCCTTAGTGTGTACGTGCATGGAGAAGGGATTTTATTAAGCAGGGTAAAATTCTTCTAAATAAATGTGATAATATTTTTAATATTTTTAATTAAGAAAAAAATCAGCCCATCTTTCCTTGAATTCTACAAATACTAGTTATCATAGCCTCCAACTATAATCTCTATTTTTTTACCTGTAGAGATTGACTCACATAAAATTGGGTGTGCAAAATTTTAATGAAGTGGTTATATATATTTTTTCTAAAATACAGAAAAAATTGAAAAAACACTTGGGATTTTAGGTGAAAGTAAGTATAGTGCCTTTTTTTTTCTTTTATCCTTTGAAGGTGTGGAGAAGGTCCTGCTTTGAGGAAGGGGCTGGATTAGATGACCTCCTGAGGTCCTTTCCAACCCTCATTCTTTGATTCTATTCTCTGATTCTATGAAGGTGGTATAGCAATAGAAACAGGGGAAACAGTTATAATTTATTTATTGATTTTAATTTTTTACTGCTCTACATTTAAGTCCATCCAATGCTCAGTTTCCTTGGCAATCTTTTAAAAATGTTCTTAATAATAAAAAGACTCATCAATTTCCTCAGTATAAAACCAGATAACCCTGCAACAGTATCAAAAATGATTTAACCTTCCCTCAAAATCCATCCCATTGTCCAGCCCTACCCCTCAGTTTGTGGCCGAGGGAGAAGAGACGAGCCTTGCAGCACCGATTCAGGTTGATGGATCCCCTGGCTGCTGTCCTGCTCTCTTTCTGTTTTTCCAAGTTTCTTCCCACAAAACTCATCCAGAGAGTGCTCACACCTGTGTGATTGATCTCGTCACTGCTCCACATGCCTGTTGCAAGGGAAGTTGCCCTTGCTAAGAGTTTCCCGGGAAAGTTAATGAGAACAGCAATAAAGAAGCCAACATTTTTGCTAGCTCTGCCTTGACCAAGAGGTGAAATGTAGGCAAGGGAGGTAGAACACAGAGAACATACTTTCTCATCAGATGAGGGGATTGCTCCCAGGGACCACCTCACCTGCATGCATTTGTTAACCATCTCTTTGACCAGGAAACTCTCAAAAATAAACAAGCACCCTTGCAACAGATGCCTCCTCTCTTCAAAGAGATAAATGTTTTCTTTGTAGCATGCCTTCTTCCTTACTCTGGTGCCTTATACTTAGTAGAGGTCTGGGGAAAGAAAGTTTCAGTGGCAAAACTTGTCTTCTTCTGCTGAAAGTATCGATAGCTGATCCTATCAGACTTGATTTTTACCAACTCATGCTACAAAAATGCCTGAAATCTCCTGTCCACCTTGGAATAGTTTTAGCGTACATAAAACAAATGAGCTTGTCTGAGGAATGGCTCACTCTCAGGTTATCTGTGGCCAAGATTTCCAAAGGTTGGAGCCTGCAGTCAGACACCTAAATCCATATTTAGACTAGTTTGCAAAAGTCCTGAATACAAAACAGCTCTCACTGACAATGGGAGCTGTGAGGTGTGCAGCACTTTTGAAAATCAGGTAGATGCTTAAATACATGTTCAGAGTCCAGGGCCGGCGACAGGGTGGTACAACGGGTACAGCTGTACCGGGCCCCGGACTTCAGGGGGGCCCCCTGAAGTCCGGGGCCGGTACGCAGCTGTACCCCGTTGTCGCCGGGGCTGTGAGCAAGCCGCTGCAGCGCTCACCAGCCCCCTCCCCCGGCACCCAACAGCCTCCCCCGCCCCCCTTTGCTTCTCCCGGCCGGCAACGCGGCCGCAGCACATGCAGGGGTTGGGGCCCGTGGGAGGTAGGAGACCGGCCGGGGGAGGGGCGTCGGAAGATGGGGGAGGGGTCCCCGCGGGCGGCGGGAGACCGGGGGGAGGCCCCGTACGATCTGCCGTATGGGGCCCCAAAATTCCTGTCGCCGGCCCTGTCAGAGTCTATCTTCTTTAAAATCTTGATCCTAGTGGTTAAGTAACCACTGGAAGAGTGTGTATCTCCACCAAGGAGAGGCTCAGGTAGGCCATGTGACTGTTCACCTGTTCAACACAAAGGCTGATTTTAAAGAAGTTGTATCCATTTTGCTCAGCGCAGTGTTTTACCAGTTCAGAGAGTCAAGCCTTTCTTTCAGTCGATCAGCTGAGAATTGTACTTGCCAATAAAGTGGTTGGTATTGACAGTTCTGAGCATGCTGCTGGTTCTAATGGATATTTTGTTGAAAACTGACCCCAGCAGTACAAGATCTGTCAGGTTATAAACCAATCTCTTTTCATCATGTTTTACTACTAGTTTCACATTCAAATGTGTTAATTTATAGTTCAATTTTCAGAGGAACCCAGCTGCCATTTAGGCCCCTTTATGAAGTGACCAGCTTTTCAAAAGCTCCCTGTAAGCGAGTGGGCACTCACCCCAGTGGCACCTCCTGCTGGTTGTCTGGGGAATCAGCTCTCCAGCCTCCAGAGCGCCCTCTGCCGGCCAATGTCCCACTCCTACTCCGGCCCTGTGTCCCTCCCGGACCCCGGTGCCCTCTAGCTGAGGGTGCTGCACCCCTGCAGAACCCCCTCAAGTGTAAGGGTCTCCCCTCCCCAGGGAACCCTCCACCCACTATCCCCACCTTGCCTCAGACTTGGCCACTGCCAGTCACCACTTGCCCCCGCTCACTGGGGCAGACTGCAGTATCATAGCCTCTCATCACCGGCAAGGGGGGTTGGCCTGCTGCTTCTACTGCTAGCCGTGGGCTGCCCCCGGCAACCCCAGTACCCCTGGGTCAGGCCTTCTGCCAGGCCTTGCAGCCTGGGGCTCTCTGGCCAGAGCCTTCCCAGCTCCCTCTGCCCTGCCCCAGCCCTGCTTTAATCCCGGTACCTTGCTCAGCCCCAGCAGCTAGGCCTGTCTGCCTCTGGAGACTGACTCTCTCTAGGCCCCTGCCTCTCCGCCTTTATACAGGCTTGAGTGTGTTTGGGGCGTGGCCACCCAGCTGAGCCTACTCCCTAATCAGGCCTGGGAGTTTGCTGGCTCCGGGCCACAATCCCTTCCCTGGGCTATTCCAGCCCTTTCAGGCAGGGAGCGGGTGGTCACCCCGTTACACTCCCATTTACGATAAGACGAGCAGCTGTGAGCTGATGGCTTTTGAAATGCTTACCACTTCCAATAGGGATCGAAATGGCATCTGAGCTCTTTTCAGAACCCGATCCATAGTCTTTAAATAAACATTGATACTTAAATATAAAAGGTTTTGTTTCCAGATTGAATTACAGTAGAACCTCAAAGATACAAACACCAGTGAGGGACTTACCAGTCAGCCAGACACCCTGTGGATCCCGAAGTAAGAAATCAGGCAGAAGGGGAGAGAAATTAAAACCAGCAAGTACTGTACTGCCCTGGGACTCAGGGCTTCAGCCATGGTGGGGGTTGGAGCTGCAGGGTGCGGGTGGGGGTCAGGGCTCCAGATAGGGAGGGCCTCAGGGCTCCTGACCCTTGGGACCACCGGGCTCAGGGCTTTTGACCCACGAAGGAGGGGGGTACAGGGACTCAGGGCTTCATCCCAGCAGGGGGCGCCAAGGCTCAGGGTTTCATCTTTCTGGCTCTGTTCCCAGCTTCATTCCCACAGGGGGTGCTGGGGCTCAGGACTTTAGCTACGAAGGGAGTGCGGGTTTCAGCCCCAGAGAAAGCCCTGAGCCCTGGCGCACACACACTTCAGCTGAAACCAGGAGCATAGCCTTGGGGAGCCCCAAACCCCGGCACCCCCTGCAGGGCAGAAGCTGGGAGCAGAGCTGCGGGGCCAAAGCCCCAGCACTCCCCCCAGGTTTAAAGCTCTGAGCTCTGGTGCTCACTCAGGGTAGAAACCCAGGGGCCCCTCCCTGGAGACCAAGGTGTCTGTAACTCCAAGGTTCTACTGTAATATTAAAGACTAGCATAAGTGCCCGGCGCTGCTCGGGTCAGTCGGAGTGGGGAGGTGGCAGACAGCTGACACCCCCGACCAACCCCAACACCCACCCCTCACCCACCCCGACACCTTCCCACCCCCCCAAGCAAACCCAACACCCCCACCTCACCCCCCGACCAAACCCGACACCCCCACCTCACTTACCGTCCCACCAAACCCAACTCAGATTCGTCGCAGGCGGGGAGGGGGCCCAGAGCCGAGGGATTCCGGGGACCTTCGCAGGTGGGGGGCGGCACAGAGCTGATGGAATCCGGGGTTCCGTTTGGAGGGGGAGGGGCAGAGAACTGAGGGATCTCCGGGGTTCCGTTGGGAGGGGGGAGGGGCAGTGAGCTGAGTGATCTCCGGGGTTCCGTTGGAGGAGGGAGGGGCAGTGAGCTGATGGAATCCGGGGTTCCGTTTGGAGGGGGAGGGGCAGAGAACTGAGGGATCTCCGGGGTTCCGTTGGGAGGGGGGAGGGGCAGTGAGCTGAGTGATCTCCGGGGTTCCGTTGGAGGAGGGAGGGGCAGTGAGCTGAGTGATCTCCGGGGTTCCGTTGGAGGAGGGAGGGGCAGTGAGCTGAGTGATCTCCGGGGTTCCGTTGGAGGAGGGAGGGGCAGTGAGCTGAGTGATCTCCGGGGTTCCGTTGGAGGAGGGAGGGGCAGTGAGCTGAGTGATCTCCGGGGTTCCGTTGGAGGAGGGAGGGGCAGTGAGCTGAGTGATCTCCGGGGTTCCGTTGGAAGAGGGAGGGGCAGAGAACTGAGGGATCTCCGGGGTTCCGTTGGAGGAGGGAGGGGCAGTGAGCTGAGTGATCTCCGGGGTTCCGTTGGAGGAGGGAGGGGCAGTGAGCTGAGTGATCTCCGGGGTTCCGTTGGAGGAGGGAGGGGCAGTGAGCTGAGTGATCTCCGGGGTTCCGTTGGAAGAGGGAGGGGCAGAGAACTGAGTGATCTCCGGGGTTCCGTTGGGAGGAGGGAGGGGCAGTGAGCTGAGTGATCTCCGGGGTTCCGTTGGAGGAGGGAGGGTCAGTGAGCTGAGTGATCTCCGGGGTTCCGTTGGGAGGGGGGAGGGGCAGTGAGCTGAGTGATCTCCGGGGTTCCGTTGGGAGGGGGGAGGGGCAGTGAGCTGAGTGATCTCCGGGGTTCCGTTGGAGGAGGGAGGGGTGAGCTGAGCGAGTGAGGTGTCTGTTGGAGGGGGGTATTATGACATCATCACCACCTAACCGCCCAGCCGATGTGATTGGCCCTGAAAGACTTTCACCCCTGGGGGGCGTCAGAGGTGAGATCCGAAAATTTTTCGACCCTTACCAGCATCTAGACCCCAAGACCCCTCACTGTACCAAATTTCAAGTCTCTGGCTCAAACGGTGCGGGAGGACTTCGCAGTCATACGTACATACATACATACATACACCACTTGACTTTTATATATATAGATGGTAAGATCCACATTCCTCCTTCACAACTTCCTGCAGGAGTCGGTCATTTTTTATTGCTATTGTAGGCTACTGTTTAAAAACCCTTAATGAAAAGGAATGTATAGATGGAGGCCATGATATGTTGTTATATATCTAATCATTTCCCTTTAGTTTACAAATTATACCATTTGATACAAACTCCTGATGCCACAATACAGACCAAGTGATTCAAAAATATGGTTTTAGAGAAGAAACAATTTTCAAAGGATCACAGCTCCAGCTAAAAAATTCATTGTTCGTTTAGCAGTTTTATTAAATTATGTTACTTAAATTCCCTCAACACAGTACTACAGTATTATAAAAGAAACAAAACTTCATGATTTAAAAAACATGTTGTGTTGACTATTATAATCCACTAGTATATATACTGTATACAATACCATTTGAGGTTCAACTTCAGAAATCCTTTTCTGATCAAATGAATTGCCAGAGCATGTTTATAATGATCAAACTATTAGTAATTTGGGAATATGAGTGTTCTCCAACAACATTTATTTTACTTCTATTTGCCAACATTGTACCAATCTTTATTGTCCAATACCTGTTTGTTAACAACATGTATGTTTCTACTTTGGCTCTTTCTTTTGATCTTTTATTCTTTTTGAGCACCGAAAGGAGTAACCTATCGAGCTTTTGCTGAAGGATGTTATAAATGAAAATTTAGTAACCATTCCGTCAGCTTTGTAAACTTGGTGAAGTGGTGTGTGCACCAGTATTTTGGAAAATTAAGCAAAAGTTTGAAATCCATCAAAGTGCAAGGAAATTTCCACTTTGTTTTATTTAAATTCTGGATTAATTTGTATAATCTGTTATCATTGTGGGTGTATTATATTGCTAGATATTTGAAAGGTTTAAAACTGAAAGGCTGGAAACTCTTAAACTACTAAAATTGCATTTTAATTAACATAGACTAGTATAAATTCAAACTCTTTATTTGCAGTGGTTTCTTCACATGATAAAAATCAGGATTTAAAAGCTGTAGTAGGAACAATTCATAGAACTAACTCATAGTATATCACCACTCAAGTTCCTAATTTCAGAAATATTTTGTTAAAATAATTTAATAATGTAATTTTTTATATAAACAAATCAGTTCCATGAATATCAGTGTACAACATGATTCATTTGTCAGGTTTAACCTGAACATGTATTACATATCTTTTTGCTTAATTAATAATGGATTGTTGTGTCTTAAGGGGGATGTTTGGAATTGAAACTCTATCTAAAATAATAGCAATTGCTTTTCCTTTGCAAAGGAGTATAAAGTTGTGTGTAAATATAAAATTTCTTGCTAGATGATAATACAGCAACCATACATATTATTCTTCTGGAACAACATAGTTTAAGCATGAATTTTTTAACAGAATTTTGAGGAACGATGAAGTATGTCTATTACAGACTTTACTTCCAAGTTTTGAGGATTTGTATCAAAAGAATAAATATGGGCACTGAGTTTGGCTCATTCCACTCTGCAGTGCATGTTTAAAGTCTAATCTAACTACCTTGGAAGTCAATAGAGAGAAACAGTGCGACTGGCTTCAGTGGGAGTTGATTCAGGCTGTTAACAAGTCAGTGTGGTTGGGTGAAAAGTTCTAGTATCTAGTTGGAGTCTTCTCGATTTCTCGTGTCTTATGAAGACGCGAGAAATCGATCGCGCGCGGCACCCCCGTTGACTGCAGAACTCCAGCTTGCCGGGAGGCACAAGCTGGAGTTGATGGGGGAGCGCACCGCCGCCCGCTGCCGCCATGAGGACGAGCGGTAAATCGGCTGCAGATACGCAAACTTCAGCTACGTGATTCACATAGCTGAAGTTGCGTATCTGCAGTCGATCCCCTCCCCCCCCCCCGTAGTGGAGACCAGCCCGAAAATGTAAATGATTCTAGATAAGTGGCCAGTTACCAGAAGTTAGTCATTTAAATGAGCAATATTGTTAAAATGGACACCGTTGAATATCTATATAGGTGATATATAAGTAGGGTTGTTTCAAGCAAATGAAAAGAAGTAGGTATATACAATATTTATGCACTCTTAAACAAGTGAACCTACAAAAGGAGCTTTCTATTTTATTAAATTAATTAAATTACTCAGATTTTATATAACTTCTCTTTTTAAAATAAATAAAAACCATGTAAGATGCCGTACGTGAGGCACAACATAAATAAAAGTGAAGTGGTTTGAATGAATATGAAAACATGTATCTCACTGGTGCTTACTTTAAATGTTCATTTATTTGTTATTAATGGAAGGATTTGGAAACAGAAGAATCAAAAATGTTGATTAAAATTATGAATAATCTTTCTGGGTTTAGAACATTTTTCAGAACAAAAGTAATTTTAAAATAGACCTTTTGTCTCAAAAGTAATCCAAGTGCAAAATAAAAATGGTGCAAATTTTTAATCCCAGTATTAATAAAAACGTCAAATGTGTAATTTGTAACGCAGACCTTCACCTGATGTTTCATGGGTTATTAAAATTATGGTTTTCTCTTTGTCCTGCAAAGACCTAAACCTGTAAGCACACATCACTTCCAGTTACAAAGATAGATAAAGGAATCTATAAATTTTGCATTTACAAGATCCTGCAACGAAGGCATTGTAAGTTACTCTTTCTGGGCACCACAGGTTCAAGCAGCACTGATGTTAAAGAAAACCGCAACATGGACAACGTTCCACCTAAGGATGGCAGTGTGCAAAATACCGGGGAGGGGTCTCAACTCTCCAATGGTGGTGGTAGCAGCAGCAGAAAACGCCCATTGGAGGAGGGCAGCAATGGACACTCCAAGTTCCGCCCTAAGAAGAGGAAAAAAACACCAGGGCCTGTTTTGCCAAAGAATGCTCTGATGCAACTGAATGAAATTAAGCCTGGTTTACAGTACAAGCTTCTATCCCAAACAGGGCCAGTTCATGCCCCTATTTTTGTGATGGCAGTTGAAGTTAATGGACAGGTGTTTGAGGGATCTGGGCCTACCAAAAAGAAGGCAAAGCTTCATGCTGCTGAAAAGGCTTTGAGGTCTTTTGTTCAGTTTCCAAATGCATCTGAAGCACATCTAGCAATGGGGAGAACACTCTCTGTAAACACAGACTTTACATCAGACCAAGCAGACTTCCCAGACACCCTTTTCAATGGATTTGAAACACCAGTTCAGACTGACAATTCCTTTTACTTGGGGTCCAATGGAGATGGATCCTATAGCTCCAGTATAGACTACGGTCTGTCCTCATCCACTGTGGCTGGTAGTCTTATCCAGTCCCCTCTTCCCACACCATCACCATATCCATCCACCAGTGGAAAGAACCCTGTGATGATTCTGAATGAGCTGCGGCCAGGCCTGAAGTATGAGTTTCTCTCAGAAAGTGGAGAAAGCCATGCTAAGAACTTTGTGATGGCAGTGGCAGTGGATGGTCAAACATTTGAAGGATCAGGAAGGAACAAAAAGCTTGCAAAGGCTCGGGCTGCTCAGTCAGCTCTTGCATCCTTATTTAACATGCAGCTGGATCAGACACCATCTCGGCAGCCCATCCCCCGTGAGGGTCTCCAACTACATTTACCACAGGTGAGAAATCTCCACATTTTCCTTTAATATGTTTAGACAGTTTCCTGTAATATATCAGCTGCTCATTTTTGAAACATTTCAAAGAATATTTCTGGTGTTAATGTTGTTTCATTATGTGATTTCTCCTCTAATGATCTACCATTATGGAGTCATTATATTCAATTAGGAAAAAAAATGCCACATTGTTGATTTTGTTGATCTTAATTGCAGACTGTGTAATATAATTCAAATTCTAGTTCAGTGATGGTATGTGTGAGGCAGTGGTTCTCAAACTTTTGTACTTGTGTTTTGTCTCTTGTTCTGCTGCAAAGCCTGGATTGTGGGTTCAAGTCAGGATTTATTGCTCCAGGTTGTTTGACTACCCAAGAACAACTTTTACCAAAGATGAAAATCACTTTCAGCTGCAACAAATGCTCAGAGTGGATGGTGTTAAATAGTGGTTGTCAAGGAGAGGTTAAAATATGAGGGAAAATAAGGTTAATAGAGGAGTTCCTTTTTTAACTATTTGACTAAAAGACAAAATTTCAACACACAAGACCAAAGAAATCTTGAAATATTTATGGTGTAAATGGACTGCAATCATCTACTATAGCAGTTACAATGAAGATTAAAATTGCCTTCGAAAATATGTGTAAAATAAATATTTTTAGTGAAATAACTAAAGGATATCCTAAGTATTGAGCATACCAAAAATAGTCCAGTAACATTTGGTAGCTGCAAAGGTAATGTTATTGAGCTATCAATGAGAAACCTAAAAGAGAGTCTGCAGTCCTGGAGACTAAAAATTCCACTTATTTCCTTTAGGTCTAGGAGGGTGAATTCATTGAACAATATTGAGGTTTTGAAAATAATAAGCTCCTCCCTTCAGGACAGATGAAATTAGGTCTTTAAAAACTTTATAACAGTAGATACCAACAGTTCCAAAGGACATGTTTTATGAACACATTTTAGCTTTCCTTTTTAGTGATGGTTATTGTGTAAGGAAGAAGCTTGAATGGTCTGCCTGTTGTTACGTGCAATATTATTATAGCTGTGTTGGTCCCAAGATTTCTGTGTAGCTTGTCTCCATCACCAACAGAAGTTGGTCCAATAGAGGATATTACCTCACCCACCTTGTCTCCCTAATTGCTCTTGGCTGAGTCAGAGACCAGGCTGGTATGCACAGGATCTCTCTTCCCCTCAGAATGCTGATGATTGTTGCTGCTGGATGCAGGTATGTTGTGCTGAAAGGGTTTTGCTGGGGGCTGGGTGTGAGTGGCCAGTAGTTTGCTGGGACTCAGGAATTGTAATCTCCTTGACCAGAATTTAGAAATTTGGTAATTCATTGATTTACCGTTTAGCATACTGTCTGCACAACAGCATTCTTCAGTTTCCATCATGATCTCTGCAACACCTTGACAACTGAGACCTTTTACACATTCTGAAATGTACTGCTTTTTGTATGGCTTACTCTGGGTGGGGAAAAATAGTGACATTCAGAAATACGTTCCATATACTTTCCAGATTCTAAAACAGAATGAAACATTCTTAGAAAAATACAGCCTACTAATTCATATTGCAACACACAGTAACAAACAAAAAATGTTGACAGTATGACATTGTACAATGGAGGACCACGAGATACCAGAGGAGGCAGTGGGAAAACTCGCGTCCTACAGTGGTTTTAGGCACACCACTCTGGCAGCTCCCCACCCAGCCAGTGGCATGTGATGGTTAATGGCTTCTCAAAGGTGTAGTGGGACTTCAGGATCTTTAGTGCCCATTCCAGTTGTAACACATTCCGTTTTGTTTCCTCTTCCTTTCTGATGGTTAGATTTTTCTAACTGTCATCTTCAGGTGTAGCCATTTTTTTCCACACAGACATGGCCGTTCCACATGTATTGAAAGGTTCCCAGCTTTGTATGGCAGCTGAGGGTACTGAGCAGTAGATGTGGACTTGTACCTGAGCACCTCCATGTGTGCCGAGCATGCTGTGGTGTTCATCAGTACACAACAAGCTCATGATGAGACTATTGTATGTAACAGTGCTTCCTGGGTAAACAGCTCTTGACAGGGTGTTTGTGGGTGTTCACATTGTGAGAGAAGTGATGTGATTCAATCTGGCTATCTATCTATTGAATGACAGGATAGCTGTCATTTTGCAGTCTTGCCGAGACTGAGTGCTGGTGCAACTCATCAGAGGATTCCTTACTCCCTTGCTCTATCTGTACCCAGCAGATACGGTACATGGGACAACGATGACAATGTGTGATTCAGACATTTCAACTCTCAGCTGCACTGCTCTCCCTCAGTGCCATTTTTTCACATTACACCTTCTTTCCTATTTTACCATTTGCTGCTCTTTGTAGCTGCTTATCTGGGTCATTACTTACACGTTTTTATCCCCTGCTACTGTGTTGCTGCATCCTTTGTGCAATGGTACTTGAGGAGACAACCACCAAAAGTGGGAAATGAGGTAGCTGTTTAGATACTTTTAGAGCGGTGGTTCTCAAACCGGGGGTTGCGACCCCTCGGGGGGTCACCGGCTGCCTCCCGAGGGGTCGTGAGCTCCTTGGACTGCTGAAAAGCTGCCAAATTGATTACTTCTGCATTCGGCAGCTTTTTGGCGGACATACAAGGGTCAGCAGAGCACTGAAACAAAGCAAAAATGGATCACGGCAGGGGAAAGTTTGAGAGCCTCCATTTTAGAGAGTGTGATAGTGGCTATGTTTTCAAGTGTAGAGTGTGACGAGATTATATGCTTGAATCAGTGTTACTCAGCCCTTTTTCATCAGTCTTCGCTGTCTTTTGAATACTGGGAGAGACAAGTCTTTGTGATTTGCAGATACTTCACAGCGATTAGGGACAGCTCCCGCCAGTGAGGCTAAAGCCTAAGTTCTTTGTGTGGGAATTGAGACATGCCCATATTTGGGGAGTCCATTGCACAGTTCCATCCAGCAGTATTGAGCTCTGTCATAACATCAGTATGTGCCAGAGCTTCCTCTCCGCCTTAGTGGGTCCTGCGCTTCCATTGAGCGGCGGGCTGGGGTATTCCTCTTTTCCCTCAGGATTTTCCACACGCCTCTAGGTTTACTGTCCACACCCTGCTAGAGCAGGATTCCTCACAGCCTCCCTGATGGGGGAGACACAGGGAGCCTCTCTGGGCATCGATCCCCGATACATCGAACACTATCTGCCGATTCGGTGGGTAGTGTAGCCCTACCCCCACTCAAAGACATGGATCTTCGACAGATCCGTGGGTTCTTTGTCAAGTATCCTGTCCATCATGAAACTTCTGCTGGCACAAGAGCCTCCCCATCTGAGTGGGCTGAACTTTTTAAAGAAGATCCTGGTCTTCGTGAAACTGTTGAGGAAGTTCAGTAGTGGAGTTCCTGGGCTGGCTGAATGGTTTTGCAAAGAACAGGATCTTCAACAAAACAGCTACACTGACCAAGGCAAGTTTCTTTGTGCATGTGTCCAGCTGTCTCAATAGCAAATCCTGTTCTTCTAAAAGAAGCCATAGTAGTATTAGATCTCTTATTTTAATCTGTTGTCATTATTATTCATAACTGAATCTTTATGTGCAGTGGGTAGTGTAGCGAGGTGACGACTCACCAGCACGGTGCCTCCCTTTCGTGTAGCTCGCTTCAGTTCCAGAGCGCCTCCAGGTGGCCGGTGTTTCGCCTGCCTTAGGGCCCCTGTGTCTCTCCCAGACCCCGGTGCCCTTTTACCTTGGGGTGTTGGCCCCTGGCAGTACCCTCGCATGCTGGGTCTCCTCTTCCAGGGGAACCCCCAACCCTATAATCCCATCTTGCCTCAGTGGCTACTGCCAGTCATCATCTAGCCCCCGTTCACTGGGGCAGACTGCAGTGGTAATGGCCACTCATCACTGGCAAGGGGGTTTGGACCAGCTGCCTCTGCCTAACCCCGGGCTGCACCTTTGCAACACCACTACCTGTGTAGGCTCTGCACAAGTCCTGCAGCCTCCCCAGCTCCTCTTGCCTTCCCTGGGCCCTGCAATACTTTAGGTACCTTGGTCTCAGGCAGCTAGGCCCTCTCTCTCTACAGCTAGAGAGAGGATCTTCCTAGTTCCTCGCTGACAGTCCTTTTATAGGGCCAGCTGTGGCTGCTTCCCCAGTCAGCCTTTCCCAGCCACAACCCTCCCCAGGGCTGCTGTTAACCCCTGTGTTATTGGAGTGGGGCAGCCACCCCACTACAGTAACCAGCGAAAACCATGAAAAAGTGTAGTTTTCAAAAAGGACAAATAATAAGTAGGCTTTAAATTTTCTTGATATATCCTTGTCATCTACTTTACATATATGACTGCTGGTGTTCAGACTTCGTTGTCAGTCTCTATAACGACAGAACCAGGACTGAAGCTAGCAACAAATGCAGTTTTCTCTGAGTTTTAGCCAGTGCCACTCACCAAGACTCTGGAAAAGTTCAGAGAGCGTAGGGTTATGGCCTGCAAGCTGGACTCATGTCATCCATGACCAGTAAAGTCAGCCAGGAAGGAAACAGGCACTGAGAATTCTGCTAATTGTCACATTATTTCTCATCACTGTTTCCAGGGAAGATTGTTGAGAAGGTTGTGATGAATCAGCTCTGACAATGTCTGGAGCCCTTGGGTTTCATTGACCTATGACAATCTGGTGTTAGGTTTGATTATGTCCGGGTGTCCATGTCTTTTCTCTTAGATCTGTCAATAACCTTTGGTACTGTCGACCATAAGGTATTCGTGGAATTCCTGTGACCTTGTCTGTCGAAGGAAGAGAGAACAGTTTTTGAGTGGTTTTGCACTTCCCTGAGAGGACTCACAGGGTGGTTGTGAACAAAAGCTTCTTAGCCCCATGAGCTCTCTTATGGATGGGACATCAGGGTTCCATTACTTCATCTCTCCCCTTGAGCGTTGAGTATATGTGATCATTATATGAGATAGGGTGGAAGTAGAGCTTCATTGTCTTCAATATGCCCATAATAAGCAACTCTCTCTGTCTGTTCTGTCACATCTTGATGGTGTGGTCTGTCTGCTTTCCCAGTGTCCATCCAAGTTGCTTAGATGAAAGAGAGGTAGCTTCCCAAGGCCCAGTCTGTCTGTATAAGAAAAGGTAATGATGATAGTAGGCTGGAGTAGACTATGAGAGAAATTGTGGAAGTTATATCCATTCTCTCAATTGGGAGAGCATGCTCACCATTGTATGGTCAGATTCACAATTTGTGGGTTCTGTTACGTCTTCTACAGCTTCTGGATGTCTAAGTAGTAGCTGTGGCTAAGAATGCCTTTTTGCCAACTGTATGGTTGGCGAGAAGGTTTCAAGCATTTCTTTTGCACAATCTCAAGATTTAAACAAGCTGGTGGTAGGCCATTTTCAAGGAGTTTTCCTTTAATCTGCAACTAGTCTTCGCACACAGTCTGACAGACCAATAGTTTGTTGACACTCAGGGCAAGTTGCAAAGTCTTCTCTATTATTCCAGGATTTCCTGGGGATTAGAGGGATAATGCTTCTTTATTGTTGATGGCCATCATTGATTCTTATGTTGAAATTGTCCATTTAAAATATTTTATGTTTTTTGTAATAAAACAAAAAATAAAATAATGTATGTTCACCTAAAGGTAAGGAAAGGGCACATTTTTATAAATGTGAAAAAAACAACATATTTCTGGTGTAATAAAATATTTTTATATGTTGGTCAAGATAACGGATTTTTGTTGTATTTTGATCTTATTTTCAGGTCCAGTGTTTAGGTCATTGAAATTAAATATTTTTGAGATACAAGGATAAAAGCATTGATTCTTGTTTATGCTGAGATAAAAGCATTAAATCTTTCTGCCATTCGTTTGTTCAACCAGGCCCAATTTTTCAAAATTGTCACTACGTTTAGGTCCTTCAGGTTTTAGGTTTTCAGTTTAAGGTCCAAGAACCAAAACTCCAGTTGAGGTCTTTAGGAGGCGTTCCACTCAGCAGCCTGGGAAATCAGATGCTAGATCTCTCAAGTAGGGCACCAAGAGTTAGTGGACACTGGGAAATCTTGGCCCTAATCAGCGGAGGATAAAAAATTAACAATGTGGATGATTTTTTTTCATCCATCATATTAAATGCCAACATTTAATCATTGTTTCTTGTTTGATTCTCTCTAACGTATTTCTGTGATCTGCAGGTTTTAGCAGATGCTGTTGCACGCTTGGTTGTGGATAAATTCAGTGATCTGACTGATAATTTCACATCTCCCCATGCACGTAGAAAAGTTCTTGCTGGAATTGTCATGACAACAGGTAAAAAACCTAATCAGTACTACTTTTAAGTGTTCCGATGCCATGGTGATAGACACAATATAAATACCTCAATAGTTAGAAGAAATTCATCTTTACACTTAATTTTTCTTTTCTCAAACTGCTCTGGGACATTTTTTTAATGCATAATCATAATGATGGAGTAAATAACAGAATAACTAACATCAAGTCTTTTCAAGGTCTTTGTTGTAGGCACTGCAGCACAGTTCTTCTTTGAGTAATATCCCTGTAGGAGCTCCACTTCAGTGTGCATGTGTCACCAGTTGTCTTCTATCAAAGATTTTCAGTAGCAGTGCCCCTTCTGCCCACGCATGCTCTATGCACATCCTCATGCTCTGTACTGAGGTTATAGAGAGCTGCAAAGGCAAACCTCACTCAGTTCCTTCTTCATCGCCTTCAGCCTGAGGTGGAACATCAAACATGCCTGCTTCACTTACATGTAGTTAGTTAAACAGTTGTTTTCTGTTTCTTCTTTAGTTTAGTTGTAGTATTTAGTTCAGGGAGTCTGTTGTTGGTTTTTCCTCATTTGTTCTTTCCCTGCTCATTTTATTCTGGAAAATGAGGTATGCCAGGATTCCTGGGCTCTGAGCATTGTCTTTCCTGCTGGGAAGCTATCCTAGTCAGTAACTGACACTCTCAGCACCTCCATTGTTTGGGAGACATCCATATATGAGTCAAATGTAAGATCTGCTTCTCCTTTAAAAGCAGATCTTGTAAAAATAGAGAAATACAATTTAAATTGTTAATGATGGAGCAAGACTATCCACCAACCCAGGCTCCGAGAAGCCCCCTGTACACCAATCTCCAAGCACATTTAGTGCCCCTCTATCTCTGGATCCTGGTCACCAAGACCCTCGATGGATACAAGACCTGCTTCTGCATCTGTGGTACCTAGAGGCTTGTGCAGTAAGACTGTGTGTTCTGATAAGAGAAGCAGGAATGTTAGGCCTCCTAAGAAGTTTTGTTCACCAATTGAAAAAACTGTTATGGAGACCTGAGGACCTGAAAGCTGTACTGCTGAGAATTTGAATGATCCCAATACCGTGAAATCATTAAGGCTTCCTCTAAAAGCCACTCTACCAATAAGCTGGATTTGGTGCTGAAAATGTGTTCAGGATCAGGTGGTCATGTCCATTCTAGTAGACATTCAACTTCAAAGAAGTCTGCACCATCAGACTCTACTATATCTTTGGTATCTATATGCTGTCCCTGACTGCTCTGTTGGTACTGCCTGAGTTTGAACATATTCAGTGTAAGCATTTAGTGCCCACAGCGCCAATGCATTTTAGACAAGTCCCTACCTTGGTACCATTGTCAATCTCTGCAGGATCCTTCTCAACTCCCATTCACATATCATCACTACCACAGGAGGTAGATAATTGAGGGGTCTTTTTATGCTGGAGTCTCCATTACCTACTGGTACTGTAAAGTTACCTGTACCATGATCATCTGTGTTACAGACTTCACATTTTTCATCAAGACCTCCTGTTTCATGGGCACCAACTATGTATGGCGAAAGTTATCATCTTCTTTGAAATATGTTGAGGATGATTCTTCTGACTCAGGTTTCAATTCAGGAATCTCCTCTTTACTCTACAAGTCACTACTCTGCTACTTAGAGGCTGTTGGGGACAGACAACCTTGATCCCAATTTAGTTGGTGTGACCAATGAGGGGTGCCTTCTCCTATGCTCTGGAGCCCTCCCAGTGGCCTTATTGGGATCCCTGAGCCCTATGTGACCAACAGTTCTTAAATGTCCCATGTCCCTCTCAGAGTGAACACAGGTAGAGGCATTCTCCTGCATCTTTGCTAGCACCTCATCAACTTGAGCCATTAGAAGAGAACTTCGAGGAGATAAGGGCTGACAAGGAGGTAACACTTCACACAAGTATTTCTTCATCATTGCCAAATGAGGCTGTAATGCCCCCACCATTTTCCATAGCAAACGATTTTAGATAGTTTCAGGAGCTGATGAAGAACATTGCAGATATGCTTCAAATTTGTTTAGAGGAGGTCCAAGACATTCATAAGCTCCTGAACATCTTACATACATGTGGCCCTTCCTTTGAATTAAGCTTTATTAGAGCCTGCTAAGACCATCTGGCAGACTCCAACTGCAGCACCCTCTACTTGTAAATGTGATGACAAAAAATATTATGTTCCAGCCAGGGACTCTGAGGGGCTTTTTTACACTTGTCACCAAATTCTTTGGTTAAAGAGCATGGTAGATAATACTATACAAAGTCTATCCCTTCCAGCAAGGACCAGAAGTGATTTTATCGCTTCAGTCACAGGAGTTAGTCTTCAGCAACATTACAATTCAGAATTGCTAGCAGCAAAGAGTGAGTGTCAAATTATGACTTCATTAATGACAATAAATTCAACACCTTTATCAAGCATTTACCAGAGGAGCATCATGAGCAATTAAAAACCATCATAAATGAAGATCAGCTCTCAACAAGAACATCATTGCAGGCCTCCTTAGATGCAGCTGATTCTGCAGCTTGATTCATTTCCACCACAACTGTGATGTGACAAGCATCTTGGCTCCAGCTGGCTAACTTCTCTATGGAAGTACAGAGTATTGTTGAGGACCTTCCTTTTGACGGTGTCAAGCTGTTCTCTGAGTCTGCTGATGAGTTTATTCACACTTGAAAGGTTTGATCAAAACTCTTAAACACCTACTCTACTGGAGCCTACAGTCTCATCCTCCTTTCCCACCCACCCCTTTTGGATACCTTGTTTCCATTTCCAACCTACAAGGGAGAGATTAATATCCAACAAATGGGTTTTGGAGGTCACAGTGCCTGATTATTCCATCCATTTCATCTCAGTCCCTCCCTCCCTCCTACCTTCCTTCCCCATCCCTTTTCAGGGATCAGTCTCATGATCAATTGCTGAGATAGAAAGCTGCCTCTCTTCTATGCTTAGGGTCCACAGACCCAGCTCCAGTCCAGCACAGGAGAAAGGGTTTATATTACAAGTACTTACTGGGTCCCAAAACGAATGGAGGAGAGAGACTAATATTAACTCTAGTCTAAAGCATCTAAACAACTAAGTGAAACCACAGACATTCAGGATGGTGACCCTTGCAGGTATAATTTTTTCTTTAGATCCCAAGGATTGGTTTGTGACCCTTGACACGTATTTTCATGTCACAATTCACCCCTCTCACAATAGATTTCTTCATTTTACAATGGACAGGTTCACAACCCTAAAATATCTCATTTCAAAGGTTCAAATAAGTCCTTGAAGCTCGTCAAGAAATTGTCTCCAACTCTTAGAACATATGGCAGCTTGTACCTTCATAACCCAACACGCCTGGCTGTATACATCTTCAGTGCTTCCAGAGATCGGTCAAGGCAGTTTATATCCCAAACAAGCCACCAAGACAAACAGATGTCTGTTCCCCATTGTGTTTTGGACTCAGTCAATTGGTAGAAGGACCCCTTTAAAATCTGTGCAAGAGTCCCTTTCATTCAAACTCCTACTACCATCATTATAACATTAGATGTGTCCCTTTTGGGATGGTGAGCATATCGAGGGTGTCACACCATTCAGGGCAAATGTTCTTCTTAAGAGTGTCTTTTTCACATCAATCTTCTAGAATTGAGAACAGTCAGAAATACTTGCGCTCATTTCCTTCCATTGATGAGAATCAAATTTATCATGGTCACGATAGACAACGCGGTCTGCATGTTGTACATCAATCAACAGGACAGAGCATGCTCTCCCTTGCTTTGTGCTGAAGGAATAAAACTCTAGAATTTGTGCTTCTTTCCTCCCAGGTGTACAGAACACCATGGCCAACAATCTCAGCAGGCACTTCTCCTGGATTCACGAGTCCTCAACAGCATATTTCTAACCAGGTGGGGCTTCCAGAAGTGATCTCTTTGCCGCCACCATCAACACAAAGTGCAAAAAATTCTTTGTGAGAGTGGGAGTCAATTGAAGCAGCCTAGAAACTCTGAAGTTGTAATCAGGTTTGTTGGGTTACAAAGATACAAGCTGCCAGTAGGAGATGACTTCCTTATTTCAAGGATGAAGGGCTGTCTTTACGCATACCCACCCACACCACTGATTTTGAAACTAGTGAACAAGATCTAAAGGAAAAGTTTATTTGCACCAACTTGACCAAGACAAGTGTGGTATCCTTACCTTATTTGACTTCTCATCCACTGCTGAGGACTCCAACCAGTTGCTGCCTGTTGTCTCAGTATGCTGGTCAGACACTTCATCCCAAACTGGAAGTTCTGTGGTTGCAGGCATGGCTCCTAGATGGTT
This sequence comes from Sternotherus odoratus, assembly GCA_032164245.1. Taxonomy (NCBI): domain Eukaryota; kingdom Metazoa; phylum Chordata; order Testudines; family Kinosternidae; genus Sternotherus; species Sternotherus odoratus. The sequence goes on from JAVMKO010000011.1 coordinate 1,925,804, forward strand.
CTTAGGAACAGAGACTTCCTGTTCAACAGAGGTACAATCAGTATTGTTAAACAGTAGAAAAGTGTCCCTTGACTAAATATGTGGACAGTATTTTCCACCCCATGCATGTTATGATGTGGGTTTTAGCCCACCAAAGTTTATGTCCAAATAAATAAATAAATGTGTTAGTCTCTAAGATGCCACAAGGAGTCCATGTTGTTTTTGCTGATAAAACTGAGTGTGATTTCAAGCACCTAATCTGAAATGAATGTCTGAAATTATTTGTAAAATACACAGTAATAACTATCATAATGAATAACCCGTTCTCCCCTAGCCCCTCCTATGCCTCCTTCTCCCCCCTAGTCCTCTGAACCCCCACCTGTGCCCCTTCTCTCCCAAACCCTTCTGCACTTCTTCTCCCTTAACCCCTCCTGTGCCCCTTCTCCCCTAGTCCCCTGCACTCTCTCCTGAGCCCCTTCTCCCCTAACCCCTGCAACCTCTCCAACTCTAGGTGCTCCTTGTATCCAGATCACTTCCCCATGCATAAGGGGAGGGCAGGAAAGCAGCTCCTGATGCTACACAGCCCCAGTGGGGAAAATGACCTGGACTCACAGAGCACCTGGCGTTGCATCCCCAGCCCAGCCCAGCAGAACGTTCAGGGGGAGGGCGGCAGCAACACCAAGTGCTCCATGTGTCACCACTCATCCTTCCTGCACACATTCCTCCATGGGGAGGAAGAAATCTGGGCACCCCCCACACATTGCCTCTCTGAGTTTGGGGGGGGCAGTGCCCCCATGCTCCCTGACCCATGCGCTGCACTCCCTGCAGTCACTCACTGTTCCAGGTGTTGCCCTTCCCACCAGCAGCACACACCTCTGCACTGTGCATGGCGCCCCCTGACCACGGCACCTGGGCAGTCACCCACCCCTAACGCCAGCCCTGCTGCCCTTTACCACCACAGTCAAAATTACAAGGCAATGTAAGAGCACATGCACAGACGCACGGACATTACTACTTTGAAAAGCTCCAGTCTGGGCACATGGCACGTGCACTTTGCCCTCAGTGGAATATAGATAGGGACCACACACCTCGAAGAACCTCCAATTCCAGGGAAGTAACTTCCGCTTTCAGACTGAAGCTTTTTTTGTAAAGAAAACATTTGAAGAAAAATACTTTCTTTTTCAAGAACGTGTTTGAGTTCCACAAAGAGAGTCATTTATTGAATTTGTGTACATTTGTGATTACATTTTCTTCCTGAAATTTGTTCCCAGGTACAGATGTGAAGGATGCCCAGGTTATAAGTGTTTCCACAGGGACAAAATGCATAAATGGAGAATACATGAGTGACCGTGGTCTTGCATTAAATGATTGCCATGCTGAAATTATATCTCGCAGATGCCTGCTTAAATTTCTTTACACACAACTTGAGCTGTTTGTAAGGTAAGTTTAAGGAGGCTGAGATTGTGCTATGAACATCATGTGTCTATCTGCTGATTACTTGAATCGTAACACAAAGCTAAGGAGTCCCAATGAAAAAAATATCATTTAAAATAGCTGAAGTTACTGAAATTGTAAATTGAAAACACTGGTCACTGTCATAAACTGTGAGCTTAACAAAAAAGCATTCATTTAAGGCAGCATATCTATAACTATATTGAACTTTCATATTTGATTATGGTTCAGAAATAGTGAGTTATGAGTTAATCATGTCGTTCTTTAAAGTGTAAACACATTTTAGTTATTCAACTGTTCTTTTAATTAGTGAAAATAAAATTAAAATGCCATCAAATGGATGAGCAGATGTATAGTTTGTTTCATTTACTAATGGTGCTTTATAAATGTCAAGTACTCTTTATTTCTTGTTTCTAACTTCTTTTCTTTCTGTATGGTTTGTAATAATGCTTAGGAGCCACATTTGATGCCATACTTCAATAATTTTAATGTATAGTAAGTTACACTGGGCTTAATCTTCTGCATCTGTTTCTCTTCAGGTTTTGACTACCGTTCTCTTCTTTGTTTATATTTCAGTAACAAAGAAGATCAACAAAAATCCATCTTTATGAGGTCTGAACGAGGTGGATTTAAACTGAAAGAAAATGTGCAATTTCATCTCTATATCAGCACTTCTCCATGTGGAGATGCCCGGATTTTCTCACCACATGAAGCAGCACAAGAGGGTATGATTCTAGCGAAAGGAATTACTTAGAGTATATTTGATTACAGACAAATGGCAATGTTAGAAGTAAGCAGTCATTTTAATTCTAGCCTTTTGTATATGGCTTTTTGGGGGAAAGAAAGATCTCTTCTTGGAAATCTGGACTGTTTACTTTAAACTAAATATAAACAGACAAACTGGCCATTTGGGCTAGAGGCTAGAGCCAGGAAAATCCTGGATTCTCTGAGGGATAAGCCAATAACTCACTGTGAGTCTTTATGGAACTCATTGACTTCCTCATTATTGCTGCCTTTTAATAATTTGTGTTGCTCTTCTCTGAATTTCCTGATTTGTTAATGAGACAAAGTGAACAAGGCAATATCTTTTATTGGACCAACATCTGTCAGTGAGAGAGTTGATCCAGTAATAGATATTACCTCATCCACCTCGTCTCTCTAATATCCTGGGACCAACATAGCTAAACTACACTGATTTGTTAATTTCATTCTAGGACTGAAATGTCCAGAACTGAGCTTCAGAACTACATACTACATTTGAGAGGTTCTTTCTTGAACAGTTTAATAGCAAATGTATTTTGGAGAATATTGTATACAAGAAAGCTATTTGATGCTGTAGCTCAGGGGTGGGCATTCTTTTTGGCCCGTGGCACATCTGGGTGGGGAAATTGATGCAGGCCTGGGGTAGGGGGTTGGAGTGCAGGAGGGAGTGCAGGATATGGGAGGAGGTGTGATGTGCAGGAAGGAGCTCAGGGAAAGGGATTGGGGAGAGGAGGGGTGCAGAGTGCTGCAGGGGGCTCTGGGCAGCGGGTTGGGGTGCAGGACAGGTGCGAAGTGCAGCAGGGGGATCAGGGCAGGGGGTTGGGGTGCAGGAGGGGTGCAGGAGGGGCAAGGGGTTCGGCAGGGGGTCAGGGTGCAGGGTGTGACAGGGAGCTCAAAGCAGGGGGTGGGAGGTGCAACAGGGGGTTCAGAGCAGGGCATTGAGGTGTGGGGTGCAGGAGATGTGTGGAGTGGCTCTGGCCTGGCACCACTTACCTGGAGCAATACTGGGGTGGAAGCGATGCACACCAGTGCCAGGGCAGGCTCCCTGCCTGGTTGCCTGCCTGCCTGCCCTGACCCTGCTCTGTGCCGCTCCAGAAAGGGACGGAACCCCCTTCAAGCAGCCCATGGGGGGGAGGGGGAAAGAGAAGGGGAGCAGAGAGCTCACTGCTCCTCCAGGTACCTCCCTTGAAGCTCCCATTGGCTGCAGCTCTCCATTTCCGGCCAATGGGAGCTATTGGGGGCGGTGTCTGGAGGCGAGGGCAACGCACAGAGCCCTCCGTCCCCCGCCAGGTGCCACAGAGATGTGGGGCGGCCATTTCAGGGTGGTTGCAGAGCTAACGGCACCACTCAGGGGCAATCCCATGGGCTGGATCCGAAGTCCTAAAGGGCCGGATCCAGCCCGTGGACCGTAATTTGCCCACTACTGCTGTAGCTAAATTAAAATGAGTAATAAAAATTGGTACCAAACTTTGTGTCCTTTTCCAAGATGGTTACCAGCATAAAAATACATTGCCTTCTCTCATTTCATGACCACTTGTTTCTTAATGGACTTAAAACCATTTTTGTCATTTAGATCAGGGGGACAGACATCCAAACCGTAAAGCAAGAGGACAGCTACGGACAAAAATAGAATCTGGAGAAGGGACAATTCCAGTCCGATCTACGACTACCATCCAGACGTGGGACGGAGTCTTACAGGGAGAGAGACTGCTTACTATGTCTTGCAGTGACAAGATAGCCAGGTAAGATAGTAAGTGTTTGGTTTCTCTTCCTTACTATTTGGCTTTATTCTGAAATGAGGACCCTAGTTACAGCTTGCATCCTAAAACATAGGTCGCTGGAGGGCAAACTTAATATCTGCTTTCCACATAGCCTGAACATCTGGATGGATGGAAATTCGGCATTGTCTTCAGATGTCATGTTGAGAGTGTCTTGTCTGAATCACTCATTAGTCAACCCAGGAGGTGAATGTAGAGGCTGTAGTGTAGTGATGTAGAGGCTGTAGTGTAGTGAAACTAAGTGATTGGGCAACAAAATGGCAAATGAAATGTAATGTGGATAAATGTAAAGTAATGCACACTGGAAAAAATAACCCCAACTATACATACAATATGATGGGGGCTAATTTAGCTACAACTAATCAGGAAAAGGATCTTGGAGTCATCGTGGATAGTTCTCTAAAGACGTCCATGCAGTGTGCAGCAGCAGTCAAAAAAGCAAACAGGATGTTAGGAATCATTAAAAAAGGGATAGGGAATAAGATGGAGAATATCTTATTGCCCTTATACAAATCCATGGTGCGCCCACATTTTGAATACTGTGTACAAATGTGGTCTCCTCATCTGAAAAGGGATATATTGGCATTAGAAAAGGTTCAGAGAAGTGCAGCTAAAATGATTAGGGGTTTGGAACACGTCCCATATGAGGAGAGATTAAAGAGTCTAGGACTTTTTATCTTGGAAAAGAGGAGACTAAGAGGGGATATGATAGAGGTATATAAAATTATGAGTAGTAAGGAGATAGTGAATAAGGAAAAGTTATTTACTTGTTCCCATAATATAAGAACTAGGGGCCACCCAATGAAATTAGTGGGCAGCAGGTTTAAAACAAATAAAAGGAAGTTCTTCTTCACACAGCACACAGTCAACCTGTGGAACTCCTTGCCTGAGGAGGCTGTGAAGGCTAGAACTATAACAGGGTTTAAAAGAGAACTGGATAAATTCATGGAGGTTAAGTCCATTAATGGCTATTAGCCAGGATGGGTAAGGAATGGTGTCCCTCGCCTCTGTTTGTCAGAGTGGGGTGATGGATGGCAGGAGAGAGATCACTTGATCATTACCTGTTAGGTTCACTCACTCCGGGGCACCTGGCATTGGCCACTGTCGGTAGACAGGGTACTGGGCTAGATGGACCATTGGTCTGACCCAGTACAGCCTTTCTTATGTTCTTAAACTCGTTGTCTAGACCCCCAGCATGAGATTAGATGCTCTGATTCTGCTCCCATTGAAGTCAGTGACAAAATACCCACTGGCTTCAGTGATGAGGCTTGGGCCCAAGAAAAAGAGAAATCATTTATTCCATCCATAACTGATCCCACAAGCATGTTTTCTCTCTTCACGGTGCCATATAGTCTAACTTACCAAATTTGCTGCTTAGTTATATCTGCCTCATTTTGTATCATTAATATATAGAATAATATTATTAAAACACATAGTTTTTATCGGACATAATATAGTATTGGCAAAATATAAAATTCATTAGTATGTTGTGTAAGTCATATTCATATACAACATTTATCAAAATATAGAATATTCCAATGTGTTGTAGATACAGATCTATAGACTGCATATGGAAGTGTAAATGTACAATATCATTTTAAATGGCAAAACATCGTTACTTAGAATCTGATACAGTTAAATGTGACCTTTTTAAAAAAATTATGACTGGAAAACCTTTTAATAAAAGTAGTGTTTTCATTTGTGAAAAGGTGACACTGATTTATTTGTATTTGTTTAGTTATTGTGCTCTTTCATTAGTTACAGATTTTGTTAAAAATTTAAACAAACAATCTCAACCAACCCATTGGCCCCCAAATTAAACAGCTGTATCCTCTGAAAAGTGTAGCAACCTCAGGAAAATGCCAAGCGAACTTTTCAAAGCAGCTCTCCATTTTCGCAGTACCACATAGGGCCCCACAAATCACACAAAAGAAATGGCAGCCTTTCTGAGTTGAGGATATTGTGTATTTTTAAATAAAAAGTAGTTTATGCATTTTATCAAAGCAGGATTCATTGATTAACACTCTTGTTAAATACATTTGTAAAATACAAAGTGGGTTGAACCTACAGAGTCTGCTTGTTTGATTCTCCATTCTCTGTCCTTGTAGGAGAACCATCGGGTTCCTATAGTGCATGAGGAAAGTATGCTTTTATATGTTAAACTTCTATGAATAAGTCAGGACCTGTTGGGAGACGGTAAAAGCTCCATTTTGAAAATGTTACTCCACTTACAATCCTTCATTCCATACCAGTTCCAGAATATCCACTGATTGAAATGTGGTTACACACTAAAAATTGATTCCATAAGAATGACATGTTCATTCCCTATTTATTCTTTACGATGACTGGCCAAGCAAACTTTTTAGCTTACAGTTCAAGGTGACATAGCTAACTGCCAACTCTGTAAACTCCATCTGAGACATGAAAACTGTGTTGTATTCATCACCAGTTTAAAAAAAAAACAGATTATTCAGGCAGAATTCATTTGACTATTTTGTTGATTCTATGTGATGCAGAACAGAATCCAGGTTAGTCTCATAGCTAGTTGTAATTCAGGGGGGGGAACCAGAGCAAAAATGTGTGTGTGTCACTAAAGAAAGCAGATGCGATCCTGAGACACATAGAGATGATGCTGTATGAGGAGTAAGGAGTCCCAGTGTTTACATTTATAGTCATGTTTTGCCAATTTCACTTTAATGGGGTTATTACTATGCAATTTCAGTATTCAGTACCATACCATTAATAACAAATTTCAGATGCTGTTGGATTTTCATTGGGGTTTAACAAATGATATGACACTATTTGCATTATTGAAATAATTTAATGCATGAAAACTGTCCAGTAATGATACAAAAGTAACATTATGTTCAAACTGTTTGTATTTTGGTAAAGATAAAGTTTACTTGCATAGTAAAGCCTCTAGTCTGGCAAAGACTATTGAGTTAACTCTGCACATAAAAGGTCATACAGGCAACTCATGATTAAACTTCCTGGCTCCTGAACAGCTCCCTGTGTATATTCTGAGCTAAGCTACAATGTCACAGCCCTGTCCTCTGCCTCTGGCCCCCAGTAGCAGCATGCTGCAGTCCTTTAGGAAGTGCCGCTACCCATTCATGCTTTAATCCTCCCCATTCTTGTCTTCTCTCTGGTCTTCACAATGAAGAAGTGTGGAGTGCTCAATGCTGCAAACTCAGTGCAGACTATTGACCATCTTCTGTGATGGTCTACCACTCATCAAAATTAGCTCCCCTCACTTACACCTGCCCAAGTCTCTCAAGCTGCAGATATTTCATTCCCAGACTCGATAACTCTTTGCTCCTTAGGGATGTCCTCTCAAGGAGATCTGAACATCCAAAGACTCTTTTGTATTTGAATGCTGCTCACAAGATCATATTGTTCTATATCAATCCACTGCCATCCTCCATCAGTAGATTAAGAGACAAACAGCATGATAATGCCCACTACTGTGAAGCAAAGAGTTGTGAATCCCTGCCCCTGATCACTTAGTCTCAACTAGAAAATCCTCTTACCAATGTTGTTTGCCTTTTCCCCTGAGTCTCCTATTCTTTCCTTCCCACTGCCTCTTTCACTCTAGTTCCCTGTTGCAGGGTCACTAAAGAAGAAAAGGAGGCAAGAAATCTTGAGAGCTCTGCTTCAGGCTGGAAGGAGAGGGTGAAAGAGCAGAGCTCCGAGCCATGACACTCAACCTTAATGCTACCCCATAGTGACACCGTAAGCGGAAAAGATAGGAAAAAACAGTCTTTAAAAATCAGGTTAATGTCATCTGGAATCACAGACACTAAATGAGATTGATCGTAATCCTGTGCTTATTGCATGGTGCAATGTACTGCAGTGTTAAGATTGCTTGGGTGCCTTCGCTGTGCATTTCCATACAGTAACACATTTACATTTCTTTTAAGTGTAACCTTAACACTGAATTTCCGGGGTTTGTGATACTTCTTTGGGGATAATTAAAACATTCCAGTGGTGTGTTTTACCCTTACAATACTGATATATACATTGCACCTTAACTGCATATTCATGTAGGTTTTCTGTCTGCAAATATAAACTTATAGGTTCTAATAGGACTTTACAGATACTAATGAGACAGGCTCATGATCTGACTGAGACGGGGAAGTATTTGTGTCCCTGATTTGATGGTGGTGAGGCTTAAGTACTGAGAGGTAGAGTAAGTTCAGGATCTATTTCCCTTGTAGCTGCCCTGTTGCCCATATGGCACTCCCTCTGTTCCCTGGAGGAACCCTCGTTTTTACACTAACGGTTTGTCTCTCTGGATTGGTGGGCCTCTCCGTCTACCCTTTCTTTCTGCCTTTTCTTCATCTCTCACTCTGTATTCCCCTCCAATATGAGACTCTTGGGATGGGGTGACGCAGTGAAAGATGCAGTGATGCAGTGAACAGATGGCCAGCCTAGAGTCACTGGTCCATGGGCAATGCAGGTTGAGTATCAGGCTTCTCAAGCTAGACCTTTCATCTTGCTCTTCTGCCTTTGGAGCTCCTGGTACTTGAATTACTACATCCTGTTTCACTGTGACAGTCTAACTGTGATGACTTCTGTCACCTGCCAGGGTAATTATCAGGGAACCCCTCTGTTCACAGGTTATATTTCTGGAATATTTCTCCTTAATCCCCCTATATGTGGATGGCTGCAAGAATGTCTTTGCATGCTCTCTGCTCTCAGGATACCTCCAGCAGCCACAGCTCTTGTAATTTCACAGTAAGGAGTGCCTGTCTTTTGAAGTTACTGCTTTTGATGTCTGCAGTCTGGGTTGTAATCCATTGCCATAAAATAGAAAAAAAATAGATACTTATGGCAAGGGGATATGACTTCCTATTCAGTCTGTTTGTCATCTCCTTTCCTCACATCCCACATCCCACCCTCCAACCCTGTCGGCAGTTGGTGCCATTACTTGTTTGTGAATTATTTGTCTCACTACCTTGCATACTTTTCTTAGTCTGCAGGTCTCTTTAACAGGAATGATGAGGACTGGGTGAGGCCTATATAATCAGGAGTGGGGGCTCACTTTACCTCCTTGCTTCCCAGTTGGTGGCACCATAAGGCTTAGAGGAGTCTATCACAAATGAATTACTAGTAAATAATGTTTAGGCTCTTTCCCTTATCATAGAAGATTTGGATTGGCAGAGACCTCTGGAGGTATCTAGTCCAACCCCCTAGTCAAAGCAGGACCAATCCCCAACTAAATCATCCCAACCAGGGCTTGCTCAAGCCAGGCCTTAAAAACCTCTAAGGAAGGAGATTCCACCACCTCCCTCTGCAACTCATTCCAGCACTTCTCCACCCTCCTAGTGAAAAAGGTTTTTGTAATATCCAACCTAGACTTCTTTCACTGCAACGTGAGACCATTGCTCCTTGCTCTGTCATCTGCCACCACTGAGAACAGCCTAGCTCCATCCTCTTCAGGTAGTTGAAGGCTGTTATCAAATCCCCTCTCCCCCCACTCTTCTGCAGACTAAACAAGCCAAATTCCTCCAGCTTCTCCTCATAAGTCATGTGCCCCAGCCCTCTGATCATTTTTGTTGCCCTCCACTGGACTCTCTCCAATTTGTCCACATCCTTTCTGTAGTGGGGAGGCCAAAACTGCGCATTACTCCAGATGTGGCCTCACCAGTGCCAAATAGAGGGGAATAATCACATCCCTGGATCTGCTGGCAACACTCCTACTAATGCAACCCAATATGCCATTAGCCTTCTTGGCAACAAGGGCACACAACTGACTCATATCCAGCTTCTCATCCACTGTAATCCCCAGGTCCTTTTCTGCAGAACTGCCGCTTAGCCAGTTGGTCCACAGCCTGTAGCAGTGCATGGAATTCTTCCTTCTTACATGCAGGACTCTGCACTTGTCCTTGTTGAATGTCATCAGATTTCTTTTGGCCCAATCCTCCAATTTGTCTGGGTCACTCTGGACCCTAGCTGTACCTTTCAGCCTATCTACCTCTCCCCCCAGCTTAGTGTCATCCATGAATTTGCTGAGGGTGCAGTCCATCCCATCATCCAGATCATTAATGAAGATGTGGAACATAACTGGCCCCAGGACTGGCCCCTGGGGCACTCCGCTTGATACTGGCTGTCAGCTAGACATCGAACCTGACGATGTTTATAAACTAAACATTGAGTCTGACGATCTAGCCAGCTTTCTATCCACCTATTAGTCCATTCATCCAATCCATACTACTTTAACTTGCTGGCAAGTGGGAGATAGTATCAAAAGCTTTGCTAAAGTCAAGGTATATCACGCCTATTGCTTTTCCCATATCCACAGAGCAAGTTATTTAATCATAGAAGGCAGTCGGGTTGGTCAGTCATGTTGGTGAATCCATGTTAACTGTTCCTGATCACCTTTCTCTCCTCCAGGTGCTTAAAAAGATTTATCACATTTATTGATCTCACAAATGATATTAATAAGAATAACTTTGGGCATAGGAAATACCACTTTGTGTCAAGTTTTTCATTCTATGGTAAACATAATTTTATTGTTCAACCAGTGCTGTTTTGGCATTAGACTGAAGTCCTATAAACAAAGAATGCCTGAGATAAACTCTGATACTGCACATTCTAAAGGGTATGAATGTTAATTGTGTAAAGCACTTCCTTGTATACTTCTTTGACTGTACAAATAACAGGATGTTAGGAAGAGAGTTTGGGAACATTATACTTTATCTGCGGCAGTTACATGCTCTCATTCCTGTTGTTGCTTCAGACTAGTGTAACTAACAAGTGTTCTGTATAATCAATTTTTTAAAATAGCAGCATAAATTCCCAACCTCTTATTACACTAGCAGAGTCTGTATTGATGCAGAATTAGACATATTTTTTTCTCTCTCATCTGTTCAGAGATGAACTAGGTTTAAATAAATACATTCAGAAATGTCAAGCGCTTGTAACCCACTTGGCCATGGGCATATATTAGTTTGAGACAGAAATTTGACAGCATGACAGGGAAACTGTGACTATCTTTGTTTGAAAGCTTCTGATGCGAATCTGTGGCTTCCCTTCTCTCATATTAAATGTGAAAAGACTAAAAATAGGAAAAAATCAAGAAGTACAGACGTGTGTGTAACACTGAGGCAGTGTTAGTAGCACAGATAAAAAGTGCACTCTTAAAAAGTGAATAAAGGGAAAAGGAATGTATATGGTAATTCTGCAAAGTTCAACTCATGTGCCTTAGAGAGAAAATCCTTCAAACTGAGTAAATATTAGAATTTTTAAACAATGAATTTGTAACATCAGCGATACAACAGCAGTTATATATGTTTGTGTATATATATTAACTGCTTTTCTGATCAAATCCTTGAAACAACTGCATTGACAGCAACAGTCAGGTAGGAGTTTAATTATATATTAACTGAAGTAGAGATTCATACTGGAAACTGTTGGCCTTCAGGCTGAGAAAATGATTGACACATAGAAGGGTCTTTTTAAAGAAGGTGAGATGGTACACTATAGCAGGAAAGAGTCAGCATTCACTTGCACATCCTGAACATGAGACTGCTTTCCAGAGAGTATGGAGGGATCTCAGAAGCAGGGCAAATTTGATCCCTGTGGCCGCACTGCCCTAGTTCAGCTGGAAAACCAGTCAAGAGAGGAGAAGGGGATGTGAGGCACCTGAACTACAATTCTCATGAGCTTCTGCAGCACCATTTCTAAATCAGAGTTTCTCAATTTTAGATTTTTTTTTTAGATGTTTGGGTTTTTTATATGGGTTGTTTATGGAACATCATAATGTTCCATAGCTTTTTAAAAAAATTCTTTATGCCAAAAAACAAACACCCCAACTAATTGTCGATCAGTAAAAAAAGAGAAAGGGGAGATGGAGAGAGAAAGTGAGAAAATTTTGATGGAAAATTTTCAACCAGCCCTAGTTGGCAGTAAAGCTGATAACAAAGATAAAAGCTGCATTATAGGCTATGCAATTCCTTCTTTATAAACTAAACAGTAGATTATGGAACTTTATTAAATGAGATAATAATAAAGAGGTATGTCATATGACAGACCAGGACTAATCTGTACTCTCAAACTAAAACCTAATCTTGCATCTCCTTGATCAGTTGAGTAGCCCAGTTGTAATCAGTGGGACTACTTGCATGAGTAGGAATTTGCAGGTTCAGCCCTTCTTGGGTTCTAAAAGCTAACTTTAAAGCTTGAATCATAGAAGCAAATCATCTTAATCTTTGCCTTGTGCGTGCAAACTGCTAATCGTTGGATCTATTCCGTAGCCAGATTTCTAAATAAAATGGCATCACTTATGTTTATTTTTTCTAAGAGAATCAGCAGCAGCTAATAAACAGTAACGAGAACAATGGTAAATTCTTAATCAGAGCGATGATGGTGAGAGTCACTATAATTAAACTTGCAACCTCTTATCTGTGAAAAAGGGGCTGGACTACTACTTTGATGTACCTTTTAATTTCCACTTTCATGTTTAGGCACCTTTTCTAATTGTTTCTAGGACGGGATTACAAAGCAGTAGAAATTCTGATGCCTGATTGAAGAACTTGTTTAAACATAATTTTAGCTAACCTTGGTGATTATTAAAATGAATGCCTTCTATCCATTGAGTGCTCTACATCAGTATTTCTCAATGGCCAGTCCCTGAGGTCTCCATGACACAGCTTAGGAAGGCAGCAAGCCGGTCTCCTGTATCAAAAAAATTAAGAAGCCCTGCCTTACCTCATGAAGGGCTGTTCAGAAATTAACATCAGTTCTTAATCCCTTCGGGATACGTTTGCATGTCAGTATTTGAGGGAAGTACTTCCCCATGTCAGTTTGAATTGCTTCTCCTTGCATTGTGTGTAACTCACAAAAGTGCAGAGCTGTAGTTAAAGGAATGCTGTATATCGCCAATTACTTTACCTTTTTGTATGACTGCACAAAAGTTTAAAATAGAAATATATGTTTAAAACGTAATTTCTATTTCTAAAGCTCCGTTTCATGAGCTTTAGAAATGCTCATGAAACGGAGTTGATTGCCAGCCCTATGACCTTAAACCCACAAGCACCAGAAACGCAGGTTTTGTGCACTACTCTGCTAATGTGCCTAAGGCTGTTCCACAGAAACCAGATCTTAGGTTAGGAGGAGGTGCTTTTGAACGTGGGTGTTATTCCTGCACATATTGGTTCCATATCAACCTGACCTACCCTGAGGATGGACAGACCAATGCAGACAAGGCTTCCACTGTCAAAATCTCTGTAGCTGCAGAAAGGGGCAAAGAACGTGTGTGTTGTGTATGAGCTCCCTCAGCATAGCCCTGTGCAGAGCCCATAGACACCGCAGCAGGTGTGGAGTTGCAGGTATCCACTCAAAGCAGCAATAGAGGAAAGGTGACTTGTGGGTGAAGGGGACAGAATTGTCACTTAGAGGGAGGAGGAGAATCTTCGGGAAGTGTCCTGTCTCCTGCATCCCGACCCTGGGAAAGGGGACTTCCCCACTGACGGATCTGTTTTGAAGACATCACTTCAAGCTAAAGAGCTCTCCTCCTGTCCTGCGTGACTGATGTTCACTCAGCTGGATAGACCTCATCCCTCTCCCTACGCTAAGATGTTTGAAGAGACCCCACCACCTATGGCAGTGGGGAACCAGAGTCATGGACTCTGGCTCTGAAATTGGGCCTTGGCTGCCATATTCCAGATTTGCAGCACCTGCTGATGTTCAGGATTCCAATATGTGCTCCCCAGGCATGGTGTAAAGCTGTGTTGTGGAACTCTGGCTGGGTACACAGCTACCACAAAGTCAGGCTGTGGGCAAAAGGGGAGGCTGAAAGTCTAGTCCATTGAGATTGTCTCCTTTTGTTTCTAGCAGAGATTACTTGTTCCGTTAAAAAGAAAGTGTTTTTTTTCCTTCCCCTTAGGTGGAACGTGTTGGGTATTCAAGGATCCTTACTTAGCCTCTTTGTGGAGCCAATTTACTTCTCTAGCATCATCTTGGGGAGTTTATATCATGGGGACCATCTATCCAGAGCAGTATACCAGCGGATAGCAGAGATAGAAGATCTACCACTTCTGTATATGCTCAACAGACCTTTACTTAGTGGCAAGTATCTAATGGAGAAGGCTATGTGGTAACTGAATCTGTCCCAACAGTTACATAATTTTGCAGTTCTCAAACCTTTGCAAATTATGTACTGTGAGCAAGTTGCTTTGTGACGACAACACGGAAGCCATGACCCAAACCTGAAATTAAGCTATAACCAGCTAGAATTACTATTACAGGACCCCCTTTATGTGTTACAAGACCCTAACGGGAGTTTCTGTGAGCTCTTCTATATGAGCCGTTTCATGTGGCTGTATTTATCTGCTATTTTGAGAATGGAGGTGCCCTAGTGATACATTAGAAAAGACAAAAGCCTGGGTTTGGTGAAATCTCTCTTCCTGTCCCAACTATTTCCCCATGCTAAGTTTTCCCCTACTGTTACTCACACCTTCTTGTCAACTGTCTGAAATGGGCCATCCTGATTATCACTACAAATGTGGGTTTTTTTTGTCACGCTAATAATAGCTCCCCTTAATTGATTAGTCTCTTCGAGTTGGTATGGCAGCCCCCATCTTTCCATGTTCCCAGTATGTAGATATATATCCTACTGTATGTTCCACTCTATCCATCTGATGAAGAGGGTTTTAGCCCATGAAAGCTTAAGCCCAAATAAATTTGTTAGTCTCTAAGGTGCCACAAATCCTCCTCATTCTTTTTGAGGTTTCATTGTTACTGCTCTTGCCATTGGAGTTATTTGTTGAGCCATCTCCATCCTGTTAGTAGTGTGCCAAGATACACAAACATTTGTTTCTCAGTTCCTAGATCAATAATGAACTCAAATGGAGAGAGAAAACTTCCCAGATGCCATTGGTTGCAATTTCTTCCTGTCATCTAGCTCTGCTGGATGCAGCATGTTTTCATTAGCATGGCACTCCACTTGCCTGCATGGCCCAACTACCATAATAATATCACTGCCACCTCATAGCTTGGTGCACAAATGCTGCATTTGGAGCCCAACTGCACATCCCTTGGGGTTACCTTGTCATATTTCTGTTCATCAGATCCAGTTCATAATCTCCAGATACCGTAATTAGCTAATGTTGCAGTTGCTTGTTCCAGATATTAAACCCTTGAATATTGTTTTTTGTTTAGAATTTTGTTGAGTAGGATTAAGCAGCATGGCAGCATTTGCATTCTACATTCATCTCGATTTAAAAGGAAACTGTTAAGGTATTTCTTTAACCCTTTTAAAAATTAAGGTCTCTATTAAACTGCCATGACAAGTTTAAATGTGAAATGTTTCCCTCACAAAGTGGGTGTTTCCTCGGTGGTAATCACACTGCTTTGTTTTATAGCACTTGGTTTCCAGCATGTGGTTGTTTATTTTTCAGAAAAAGCGTAATTTTTAAAGCATGTTTAACAAATTACATGCATTTTGCAGACAGCCGTAGAGGATGAGACCAAGTACATCAAATTAACCACTATCCATTTAGCTACAATGAAAGTTTGTTAATAAGGCTTAGGATACAGTAGAATGTCAAATGACGGACTTGCCAAAAACATTAGTATGTAATAATAACTAGTAGTTACAGCACACTAAATCCTAAACAGTCAGTTGTTTTGACCATAATAACTGCTGACAGTTATTGTTGCTCCCTGATTTCATATTTAGATTGTAATTCCATATTTAGATTCTCATTTTCTGATTCCATATTTAGATTGCAATTTTTTTTAGATGTAATGCTTGTTGTCATATTCTCTGTAGAGCATTTAGTCTATTTTCAGCTCGGTGTATTCCAGCTATAGGATTTTACGGGCACTCTTCATGTATCTGGCATAAAATAGTTCTGTTTTAAGACTCCTATCAGAACTTTATCATTATTATTCATGGATAGAAGTCTGTAATCTTCTAGGCTGTTTGAAGAGCATTTTCAGAGAAATACCTTTCAGACTGGATGTGAAACCACAAAAAGAAAATGAGTTAGATTAAATAGATTCATGGATTTTCTTTTTTTGGGGCAGCAGTAGTGTTCAGAGCCCAGCACAGTCGGATTCAGATGGTGTATCGGTTTAGTCACAGATCCACTGGCTAGCCCACACCTCTCCTAATAACCTCCTCTCTGGAGGTGCAGATGAAGCCACATAGGGCTGTGCACACCTATGCTCCCCCAATCCTGCCTCCCCCTGCTCAATTGGGAGAAGGTTTCAGTTGCATTTTGAATAGCTAGAATACAGTGGTTTGTTTCAGAGGCAGAATGATCTCTTTGGTGATAGTGTTTTCTGTCCTCACTCATACTCTGATCTACCTTTCTGGTAAACTCACTTAATGCCTGCAGGGAGAGCTGGAGAATTCTGGAATCAAACTGAGTTGCACTGTCTGCTGTACCATTAGAAATCAACATTGTTGTCAAAAATAAAGCTCTTTCTTTATCCATAGGAGCCTGCTGTGAACATGTAGTGATCAGGAAGGTTAAACCTAGGTCCATGCAGTAGATACTCTGTCCACCACTACGACCCCTAAAATCCCGACTGCAGACCCCAGCCTTTCAGGATGTAGGAGACTCCTGCACAACTATACCACAGGGGAACATGGGCAGTCGCAGAGAGTCAGCATCCAAAAACAGAACAGTCAGGTTGGCTCTTCTGGTCTTCCAGTATCATCTGAGAAGGAAGCATGTTGTGGTTGAGAGAACATGACCGTTGCATATATAAATCGACCAGCAGGCCCAAGAAGCTCAGATGTAAATAGTAAATCAGCACAAATTCTCTTGTGAGCAGAAGCTGGCTTAGACTCCATGAAGGCAATCAACATAAGAGAGACACTGAGCCTGACAGTGGACTGACTAAGCTATCAGCAAAGCAATTGAACCCACTTGATATCCAGGAAGTGGAGCTACCCAGGTGGACCTGTTTGCATCCAGACAAAACACAAAGGCTTCACTAGGGAGCACAGCTACTGGCAATAGAAACTTCTCTGAGTGACTGTTCACACAATTCATTCTTGATGTATGTGTGCTCCGTGGTCTTGTGTCAGCACCTCCAGGGGGGTCACATCTGCAACGTAGGTGCCCTCACCCCAGCCCCCAACTGGGATCATAAATGGAGGAGCAGTCCCAGCCACCCCTCAGTTCCTTCTTACCACACACGACTGCAAGATGGAATCCTGCTGTGGTCACTTTTTCTGAGCAGTGTGTTATTTTTCCTTAGCTTTGCATACAATATTTACATAGTTGTATATGTACTATCAACTTCTTTAGTAAATAAGGTTTTTGGCCTAGGACTTCCCGCTCTGCCCAGCACTAGCACTATGGCAGAAGTCAAATCATCAGCATTTGAGACCTGATCCTCGTGTGAGTCTTCAATTAGTATTAATGATGGGCACTCCTGGTGTCTGCTGTGTCTGAGAGAAGAACACATCCCAGAGCAATGTGCTGTCTGTTGCTCTCTTTCCAACCACACTCAGAGGGCAAGGAAAGTCTGCCTGAAGCTGTTCCTCTGAAAAAGATTACTACAGATCTCTTCAGGCACTAAAATGGGGATTCTATTCTGGGAAGTAGTGAGTCTGAAAGGGGCTTAGGTGTCATGAAGGCTAATCATCTGAACAGGAGCTCCCAGTATGAAGCTGTGGCCAAAAGGACTAATCCAATCCCTGAATGTATAAGTGGGAATCTTGAGTAAGGAGCTACGTTCCCCCTAAGCTACACATGTCGCACAGCAGCCTGCTCAGGGCTGCGTCAGGGAGAGATGATTCTCCCCCAACCCCATAAAAAGCACCCCTCTCCCAGCCCAAACCTAGCCCAGCCAGACCTGCCGCAGCCAGGGAAAAGGCACCCCTCTCCCAGCCCAAACCCAGCCCAGCCAGACCTGCCGTGGATGGGGAAGATGTGGCTATTCCTTGGCCCCAGCCCGGCCCGGACCTGCCACAGGCAGGGAAGAGTCACCTATCCCGCAGCCCCAACCCAGCCAGGCCCGGACCTGCCACAGGGGGGAAAGGTCCCCAAAATGGACTGTGAATTTGGTAGAGCCCTACCAATATTACTGTGACAGACATGGCAATTTCTTGTAATACCCTTGAAAAACTTAATAGAATTAAGTTTAAGTATCTTTGGCGTCCGTTGTATTTTAACATACTATTGTGAGCATGAATGATCAAAGGACTATATTGAACAATGTGGCAGACAAGAATGGTATTTTGGGACAATATGCATGAAGTGGATTTCCTGGGAAATCTCTAGGAGATGAAAGCAACTTTCCCACCTCTAGTTATGCAAAAAACCAGCCTTTAGAAGCTACACCCTGCAAGGGGGCCACCATTGTCTCCTGATTACCTGTTCCCAGAATCTGAAGATCAGAGGCTCAAGCTATATAAAAGAAAGATGAAACTATTCATGATTGTGCTTGTTCTGAGCCAAGGCTGTTATGAACTTGTTTGCACAGAAAAATCCCTGTGTTAGGTTTGAAGGGGCAACTCCTGCAAGTGGCCTTGTTGGAATTGGGAGGAGATCTCTGGTTAGCTTATAAACATGGGTCTAAGTTCTTTTATTGTTTTTATATCTTTTTTCTGTAATGTTTTCACCTTCAGAATAAGTGTGTTTGCTTAGCAAGGACTGTGTGGTAACTTAGAACTGCTGCCAATCACTATTCATAAAACACCGGAGAGAGAAAGCAAAGCAAGATGCTGGCCTGTTTAGGAACTCTGGCTTGTTGGGAAAAAAGAGTTGATGACTGATGAATTAGAAGCCTAGAGTTGGATGTCCTTGGTGGACAGCGGAGGAAGAATATACGTGCAGTTGCTGTCACTCTTCCAGAATCTCATAGCCACCGAGAAAGAGACAGATTCCATCATAAATTACCCACTGCCTCCTCTTCTGCTGCCCCACAGTCTGGGGCTTCCAACAGACAGCATATTTGAGATCAATGTTGAACATCTGATAGGCCACCTGAGAAATTTTTACTTTTAAAAGCTCTTACTTTTAGAAATTTAGGTTGGGATTACCTTGGACTTGCAGCTCTTGGAGATAATAAGCAAGGGGAATTCTGTTCGGTTCCAGTCTACTCCCACCACTTCCCCCCCCCTTTTCCAAAGACCCTACTTAGAAAAGAAATAGACTCCCTTCTATTATGGGAGGAGGGAGGTGCC